>VUQJ01005055.1:0-10356 GCA_015108635.1 Andinoacara biseriatus
CCGTCCTCTGTGTCCCACAGGACACACAGGAGAGATCTTCACCGAGCCGCTGCCTCCCGTAGCTTTTATTCACACACATGCATACAATGAAAGTCACATGACTGGTATTTCCGCCCAGTTACAGTCAGCAGTACTTTTCCAGTTTACCCTATGTGAGTTCACACAACCTAGATGTCTGCCCTTTCATTTACATATGTGTGTGAGGTGTGAGTAGGTGTCCTTTGTTGTAGGAGTTTCTCTGTGTGTGTGTGTGTGTTTCTGTGGGGGATGTGAACAGGACTGCAGTTCCTTCGACAGCTCCTTTTAAAAGTTTCACAAACATATCCCCATCAGAATGAAAGAAACCACAGAAATATATAGAAACAACTTATGAAAACATTAGATATGATAACTCATAGGAAAACAAACTATAAGTTCACATAATACTTCCAACATAAAAATTCCATGCTTCATAGAACAACACATGGAAGTATTTTCTAACCCCTTCAGGAAAACAGCATGATTTGCCTGTGTGTTTGAAAAGCTTTACATATTGTTGTTGGAAAATACATCTTACTTTGAAATGTTGATTAGATGATGAACTCACTAGTTCCTCTCAGTCATGAAAAGTCGACCCCAGCATAAAGGACATAAGTATTAAACATGAGAAAAAAGAATAAAGTAGAAAACCTCCATACTGTTGATCCAGCCTTACACCAAAAAGAAGTACCAGATACTCATCAAGTATTTAAATCATTTCTCCCTGATAGTTCTTAACAATTCAAAAACATGACACTTTTCACTGGTGTTTAGATTTCTTGAGCTGTTTTTCCACATTTTGCTCAGGCCTAAACTCTTCCACATATTACCCGATGGAGCTCTGTGTGACAACATGTCCGAATGGCTCTAACATTACAATCTTTGCTTCATGGTGCACGATCTGATGTCTGATTGAAATTATGTAGGAACAGCTCAGGTAACCTTTTGCTGAATCCTGAGCCAGCTATTCAAGCAGCACTCCCACCAAAGCCAAAGGGAGTATTTTCAGAAATGAGACCCCCCCCATTATACAGAGGGACCTTCTGTTGTACACTACATGTAAGAAAAGGCAGCATTGGAAAATGCCACAACCTGACTCTCCTGTCATTGTCCGAAGTTTGTGTTTGGAACCGGCTTGGAAAGAGATAAACAAACAAGACTGAAAACAGAGAAAGTAGCCAGACATCTTTACATAGCAAAGAACAAAGTAAAATGCCAACGAAGCAGTGTTCAGCATTTTGAAGACTCACTTGGAAAAAAGAAAAAAAAAAAAAACACCCTCTCACCTACAGTAAGCGTTCTTTTAGACAAAGCATTTATGAATACTGTAGCTGCTGGATAGAAACTCGGTGTGTTGTCTGAGTGCTGAAAGCCAGCCAGCCAGTGTCTTAGCTCGCAGTGTTAATGTGAGTGTAATCTCCCCTATTCACAGCGGTGTTACATGGAAGCAGGCATGTGTTGTTAACGGGCCCCTACGGAGTGTGAGCCAAAGATTAGCATGGTGAAGGCTTGTTGTACACAAAGAAAGCAGTGCAGCCAGACGCCAGACAGAGGGGCTTTCTACACGTCTGTGAGATGCCTCTCCAACAGCGGGGAGGAGGAAATGAGAGGAAGAAAGCGAGTGACTCACTGTGGAAGCAGAGGAGGATACATGAGGAAGAAGATGGGAATAAAAGGGCAGGGCAAGTGGGGGAGGTTGGGGGTGGCAGGTGAGAAATGTTGGTAAAACTGCGACTAACCCTGCAATGCCTCTACTCTATAAAGACAGACAGAAAGCAGAGAGAGGAAAAGAAGAATGGAGAGAGTGTAAGAACAGACGGAGAGAGCAGTGACGGATGGCATGTGGATGGATGGACGACTCTAAACGCCACCATCAGTCAGTGAATTAACGGCCCGTGATGAGGTGGCATGCGAGGCTGTGTGTTAACACAGGACTGTTTGCTGCCGCTGCAGTCAACGCAGCCATGTTTGTTTGTGTCAAGGAGTGGGTGCTGAGGACAAAGAGAGGGAGGATGGACTAAAATATCAGGAGAGGAACGGACTGTCAACAAGACCTGAAGATCTGAGAGTGGTCAACAGACTGTGAACTGACTTTTCAGAACTCACATTTATGTTTTTGTGTTTTTGGAAAACAGATACAGCAGTTAAAGAACTTGATAAACGACACAAATAAGAAAACTGGTGCTAAGAAAGAGAGAAACTTGCTGACAAAAAGTTCAACTCCAAAACTATTTTGCCATCTTATTTTCTGTATTGGTTGGCAAGAAGGAAACAATGCTGGTAGATATTTTTTAAAGTGAACTAGAGATGAGTCACCCTTAGACATGAATCATACATCAATTATCACCTAATTATCCACAATAAGAATGCACAAAATTAGATTGTAAAAAGAAGATCAACAAGAAGACAAAAGAAAAACATGTTTTAAGATACTTTAAAGCACTTTTCTTTTTTGGGTGTGTTAATCCTAACACACTGTTTAGGTCAACTGAACCCATTTTGACATTTGACAGCAGTAAAAATAGTAAAAAATAGTCCCAATTTAATTATTTCAAAAGAACAAAATGCACAAAAATTAAAACATTTTACATTTTCATTCTGTTGTACAGAATGAAAATGGATGGATGGATGGATTCTGTTGTACAGGTGCTCCAAATTTGTGTACACTGGCATCATACAGGAGGTCAGAGGATGCCTTGACACAGACGCAAGATCTGCACCTGCAATGTAACTAAATAATTTAAAAATAACTGAGTAACTGAGATTAATACAGAAAATAAAAGCTGGGCTTGGGGGTCATAATGTAATGTGCACTTGCATTTATATAATGCTTTTCTAGTCTTACTAACCACAAGGCTTTTTTCTTTTTTTCAAACCTGACACGCACGTCTTTGGACTGTGGAACTGTTTGCTTATCATCCCCGTGCCTGTGTGGGTTTTCTCTGGGTACTCTGGTTTCCTCCCACAGTCCAAAGACAGTTAGTGGGGTTAGGCTAACTGGTGATTCTAAATTGCCCATAGGTGTGAAGTGTGAATGGTTGTCTGTCTCACTGTGTTAGCCCTGCGACAGGCTGGCGACATGTCCGGGGTGTACTGTGGCAGCTGGGATAGGCTCCAGCCCCCCCCCATGACCCCGAAGAGGATGGGCAGAAGAAAATGGATGAATGGCATTTTGGTTGCTGTGTTTTCATGTCCTATGTAAAAAATGACATGATATTGTGTGACGTCATAAAATAAAAAAAAAAACAAAGCACAAATTAAGAGGTAACTGTAAGTGGGGTGGCTGTAGCTCAGGAGGTAGAGCAGGTCACCCACTGATCGGAAGGTCGGTGGTTCGATTCCTGGCTACTCCAGGCTGCATGCCAATGTATCCTTGGGCAAGATACTTAACCCCAAGTTGCTCTCCGACACAAGTGTTGGAGTGTGAATGTGTATGAATGTTAGCTAATTAAAGCACTTAGCTTAATTACATGGAAGTGCTTGTGTGAATGAGGTAAACGTGTTGTATAAGCGCTTTGAGTGCTCAGTTAGAGTAGAAAAGCGCTATATAAGAACCATTTAAAGGCATGTCTGTGGCATTATTTTTCTCTTATATTTCACTTTTATTTAAACTCAATGATTTGGTTTTGGTATTGAAAACTACTTGGCTATATTTAGGAAAAGATTGTGGTTTGTGTTTAAAGATGTCTCTTCGTAGCAGTAACCCCGCTTAAATAACAAGTCTGGCGTTGGGTCAAATGACAAATGGCCATTTGGGTCATGGCACAGATGCCAAAGGACACCTTGAGCACAAATGAGCTGAAAAGGTGCTCCAAGGATGGGAAATGGCTGGCGGTGCTTGCAAAGCAGTTTTACCAGCACGTTGGGTTGAACACGTTCTGATTCATGTCTTCAAGTTACTGAAGGCAAAAGCTTCTGATAATCTAGTTGCCATGTGGAGTGCAGGACTATCGTGATTTAATCTGCTTTAATCATTCATTCATCGTCGCTTTTTCCATGCTGTCAGCTTGATTTCCTGGTTGCAAAGACACCTTCCACTTATAACTGTTTATGCAGCTTATTCATATTTTCTCATCCCTGGGCATCAAATGATTTTCTTCATCTCAGCTTTATTTTAGGAGGTATGATGTTTGGTAGTGTGCCTCTGGGGGTCAAGTGCAGCAGGAATATTGTTCACAATATTAACAGCCGTGAGCAATACAAAAATTATCTCTTGTTGTCAGGACACTTCACACTAACTTTAAGGCTTCTAAGGCTAAACAAGTTTCAAATTATTTATTAATTTAACAACTGTTAGCAGGCAAAGTTGGTAGTTTTGGTTTGATTTGGCCCATTTTAAACTGCCTTCACAATACAGTGAAAAATAAACTGATCTTTCTTCTTAAGCAGATCCAATATAAGGTGTGTGGATTAATGTGGCAAGAATTTAGACACTTGAAATTAAAATGAACTTTTTAATCACTTGTGCACCACAAAAATGACCCATAAAGAATTTCAGAGACTACTACACTTTAGAAACCTTCTTACGTTGGGGGCAAAAATTAACTAATCAACTCTACAAACTGAACAGAGAAATTTCATGCTTTTTCTTGACTCATCTCAGCTTGTAATCTAAGAAATTGCAGAACTGCAGAAATGTATTGTCCGCACAGACAGCAGAAGGTTACTTAGGGATAGTATTTTTTTCTATTGTGACCTCAGTAAATCTCTCTAATTCTCTCTCTCCTTCCTCTGCCTCTGATTGAACCATTAAGCCAGCCGAGCCAGCTGATTAATATACTGCGTGTGTCAGGCGAAATTGATTCATTGAAGTAAATGATTTGATGAGGGGTCAGTCCACAAATCTCACAGGACTGATGCGAAGCTAATGGCAAATGACAACAGGACCAAGCTAAACATTAAGACAGCATGCGTATTCAAGGTCAAGGGAGTATGTGAGCGCACAGTTTAGGAATAAATGAAAGGGACTGCAGACATAAAGGTGAAGGAAATAGTTCTGCACCGACTTGTAACGACAGCTGATGAAAAAGACAATCTGGGAAAGATCATTTAAATAGAAAGAAGAAGTTAGACTCTTACACACGAGATGTTTCTTTTTAATTTGGCAGATTCAACAACTGTTCCAGAACAGTGCTAGTTGGAAAACTAGATTCCAAAGTGTCTTTGAATTAGGCTAAATCCTAAATATCAAATCTTAAAAAGAAGCAATAAAAAGAAGCATGAATTTAGTTGATTAATCATTTCATCTATAAATGTCAGAATATTGTTTTTAATAAATTTGCATATTTTGTTCAAGCTAATAATAGAAGATATTCCAATATCCATTTTCACTCAATGACATTTGCAAGGCTGAAACAGACTGATTTTATTCATCCTACCTTTCTTATACTGCTGATGGATTTTAAAATTGGTTGATGATAAATTCTCTGTCTATTCTTGTTCCATCGTATGTGTGTGTGTGTGTGTGTGTGTGCACCTCTGATGTCACCAGCTTCCTACTGTCATAATTAGGCCCCAAATGCACATGCTCTGGAGAAGACTGAGTGAAAAAAGGTGAGCGCTTTCTTCTGGTTGATGTACAAAAACGTCCAAAACAAAATTCATAAATAATGTAGTGGCAAAATCCAAAGAAATCCAAAACCAGAAACACATCAGGGAGGTTAAAGGATGCTGAGACAAAGAGAGGAAGAAGGCTTATACACGTGAAGGTAATAATGAGACGTGGACACAGGGTAACAAGACGCAGGTGAGAGTAATCAAAGACAATGAGACAGGAGAGGAAGTTAAACACAAGACACTAAATACAAATGACTACCAAAATAAGACATGAAGAAACAAACTAATACAGAGGCCAGACACTCACACACACAGCAGCTTAACACTTAAGGAAACTAGGAAAATAAACCAAAACACAAGGAATCAGGAAACACATACTAAAAACTAACAGAAACTAGATTTCAAAGAAACCATAAAAGTAGGAACACTAAGAGATTTTTTTTAAAAATCAGTGTAGTTTAGGCTAATCATTTACAGGGTGGCTGGTATCCTGTGGCTATGAATGCTGGAACATTTCCAATCTGCGCCTCCTGAGGGTAGCGCCACTCTTAGTGCTAGATGATTATGTTAAATCCAGTAAGTGTTTTTCACTGACGTCCGGCTGATTAGGTTAAGTCTGTGCTGTTTCAGGTACTTGGTGAAGCTGGGTTTTTGAAGCACTTGTTGTAATCCTCTGGGTTGGGTGTATCTTCTAAATTTTATCACACTGCACACATTTTTTGATATATGTATTTTAGCAGGACATGCAGCAGCTAAACTGTGTTAGAAACACTTTTGGTTTTATTAATTTCTTTGATTTGGTCGTGCCCATAGACCCTGAGCCTCCTCAAGGTCTTCATGTCTGTGTTGTGTCTAAACCTTCTTGATAAGTAATCAATATCTTTACCTTAGCTGGTTCCAATCTGGTTGTTGATGTTAGAAGAAAATGGAAACGACACCTTGAGAATAACTGACAGCACTGCCTGGGGACCGTGCAAAGACCGGACTCATGGCCACTAAGATTTCTTTTCTTTGTTCTGGTCCATTTCCTGCAGACCTAAAGCTGTAAATCTTTAAAAACTAGCAGAAAATGGAGGAAATGGTGCATTTGTTGGTGACTATTTTCAGCCAATGATTAACACATGTTTAGTGGTGTAGTATTTGAAGAGACGGGACAGGGCAGACCAAAGACAAAAAGTTACATTATATTCCAGTCTTGTGTGTTTAGAGAGCATATTTGTGTGTGATTCTGGACAGTCACAGTGACACTTCCACTTGTCTTTTTTTTAATTTTTTAAATAAATTATTAGCAGTATGATCCTATGGGGTGGTTCTCTTACACTCTGTGATTTCCATGTAAGACACACTCTGCAACATGGATCTAAAAATCCTGGGTAGGAGTCCCTGCAAGTTTGATGCATGTGGTGTTATGATCCCAGTGGTTTTCATTACGTTTTAGTTGTTTGTGATATTTTCTTGTTGTGCCTTCTGTGTTCCCCTGTCTCTGTCATCTGTTTAGTGTTAGACTTCATGTCCTGGCTTTATTTGTCCTTTAGTATCTTCCTCTTTTACTACTGAAGATTAGAAGAAGATTAGAAGAAATGCCCCCAGAGAGGCCTTGGGGATGTTTCTTAATCCACAGTGCCTCCCTAGATCTCAGTTTGTGCTTTTTTTTTTTTAACCTTTTGTTATTGTTTTATTCAGGCTGGCCTATTGGCTTTTCAGCAAAGCTTTCTTTCTTTTCTGTTTGAGCCTTTGTGTCTGCATTTGGGTCTTAAGCTCCAAGCCAAACACATGGATGTAATTTCCCTGCTATTCGTTTTCATGCTATATCCAGGGTCCAGTTGTGTAGCTAATTCTCTAACGTATTTACTAGCAATCAAAGGTATCCTTTTGCTCCCGTTGGTAGTCACTTCACAGTTGAGATAAGTGTAACTTGGGAGCTGCCTTCTTTGCATTGCTAATTGTTCTTTCTCCTGTCATTGACTTTCTTTCTGTGTGTACACCCCTTTTGTCTTGATCATTGTAACAGCTGGAGGACAAGGACAAGACTTCTCCTACCACAACTCAAGTAGATATTCTTTCCTGCTATTCCACACATATGGTTTTGCACAGTTTTTACTTCCATCTATTCCATTTGGGTTTGATTTTCATTTTTTGTGCTGCTCCATATGTTTCACACTGTCTTCCTGTTGGTTTGTTAGTAGATGCAGGTTTGCGGCAGTCACATGAGAGAGATGGTCATCCTAAATTTATGACAGTGTCAGAACGCTGTCCTAAATTATCTTTAGTTGTAAAAGCAAACAATTGTTTTGGAGCCACACAAAATACGACATCAAAGTTCTTTCCGCATTGGTCACCTTTCATGTGGGACAGCTCAAAATCACAGCATTAATAGCAGCTTCACTTTGACTGTGATTAGCTCAGCAGCGCGACGATTGCATGATGATGTTAGTGATAATTGCAGCTTTGCAGAGAACCAGACCGATCTCACAGCAGCTCATAAAACCAAACCATAATATTTTTCTAACCTTAACAAGTAGTTTTTAATGACTACGTGTAATCATGTAACACATTTATAATTAACAACACATTCAAAAATCCTAAAAAGGATGTGTGAGAAAGTGCGGCATGCATGACTCAAACTTGGGCCTCTGGCATAAAATTCAAGATGACTTAATGCTCCACCACCCCTCCAACCTAGATTTTATTTTCATGGCCTTTTAATCAGTACATGTGAGAGTGGACTGATGAAAAGTCATGTTTAGGGACTCAAAATAATGTTGCAAAATTTGCTGAGGAACACACACATACACACACACACACACACACACAAGAATCAGTAGCACAAAGGATGTGACTCTATATAACTGCTGGGTTGAGCAGGTTGGGAGATAACTGTGTAGCTTTATGTTCCTATTTGCTAGAATTAATTTAACTGAATAATAATTTTGCTTTAATCTAGACGCAATGTCCGGTTTTCACATTCAGACAATGATCCCCGAATGTCAAAATATTTGCTGGTTATTTCTCATTCAGGAAATTGTGTACTTTCATACACAGTTCTTTAATAAAGCTAAATTGTTCTCCAAGTAACTATTTGGAAATAAGTGTTTCTATTAAAGCTGTAATTTTTGTGAGCATGGGTTAGAAAGCTTTTAGTCACAAATGGATTGGAGGATTTTCAGACTTTCAATTCACCACAGAGACACACTTGTTCTCCAGTAATCTGAAAGTGAGGACTCAGAAAATGGGAGACAAAAAATGAAAAATGTATGAGGAAGAGAAAATGTGACAACCTCTGAATTGGAGCGATTTGGGGACTAGCATATAAAGACACATCTAAACCTGCTAAAGCCATCCATTTTTCCAGTCTGCAGCTCTGTGTCGCTCTATCACTCTCCCACAGAACCACAACTTTCATGTTTTCGAGTGTGACTCGACTGCTCCGCATGGGAGGTCTGAGTGTGCGGCCCGAACTCTCGCAGGGGAAACAACATCAACCAAATGACTGAATAATTGAATGACCAAATGAAACAGCCTGCGCTGCCGAGCGGATCAATAGACTCCACCACTCTCCATTAGGTATTCACTGCTCCTCCTTTCTCCCTTTCCATCTCCTGATTTCTCTCGTTTTCTCCCCCCCCCTCCTTTTTTCCTTCTCTGTCCCATTCTTCTTATTGCACTCTGTCATTATGTGCCATTTTGCCCTGTGTCTCCTTTTTTGCTCATCACTCCTACTCTTTCCCCATCTTATTCTCTCTCTTTTACTCTCTTTTTCTATGAACCCTTTAAACTCTCCTGTAAACATCTGCTGTGGCCAGCATCCTTATTTCTCCTTCTTTCTTCATAAGTTGCATTGCAAGAATCAAGAATCTTTTTTTTTTTTTTTAAATATGTTGCGGTTTCCAATATTTAGTCAAATTATTTCATTAGAAAAACGGGCTTTTCCATGTTGGTTTGGTCAAGCTCATGGTAGATTCGATACAGTTTGTTTGTTTATATTTTGGAGGTGATGAAAATGCACATTGTGTATGTCAAACCTTTGCAAATTGAAATAACAAAATCTCTGAGGAAACTCATCAAAGCTGGCATGACACTGGCCATCATCACCAAACCCAACCCTTTAGCAAAGTAGCCTCAATCCAAGAGTAGGCTACTCTTATCATTATTCACAGACTTCAAGTTCCTACAAGGTAAGTTTCAATATTTATTCACGTTCATGCAATTTGTACAGAGAAAACTGCATTCCATCACTCGGCCTACACCACGCTCCATTCCTTCACTTCCTGTCACAATCCAACCCAGTAAATATGAGCCGTTCCTGCATCAGAGATCCCATCTCGGGAAGCGACAGTGTACGCAGTGAGGCAGAAAGACACTGTTGGATTTCACAAAGGAGGTTAACAGGTGAGAGCAGAGGAGGGAAGAGAGATGGGAAATGGATGAGCGGTGGTGTTATTCTCTGTGTGCCACTTCAATCGATGCTCATGAACACCTTTTTGTATCTACCTGATCAGACGAGCAGTGGTCAGTGAAGCAGGGTACTCTTTCTTCTCAGGTACAGTTTGTTAAAGTGAGTCTAGTCTAGACCACAAATTGGGGAAATTTTGCTGAACCTCACCTGTACAAATGCCTGTACAAAAGGCTTGTATTCAGTCTAAACTGTGGATGTCATGACGTCAGTACACAATTATGGCCAAAATAATTAGCAATAATTAAAAATATCTTTTTCAATTATATTTTTAAGCTTTCTGTCAGAATCATCATTTTTTTTTTTTTTTTTTTTTTGTCTTGTTTGGC
>VUQJ01005061.1:4206-16173 GCA_015108635.1 Andinoacara biseriatus
CTCTGCTGATGTTCACTCTCCTGGTTTTGGGTGGATCTTTTTGTTTTGGTATAGTTGCCATGTGAGGATATGATGAATGGTGCCCGGTAACCACTGTCCTCCTTCTCTTCCCATCCCAGTAATAGCTGCATTAGCTAAAGATGACATACCATCAGTTTTCTTCGAGAGACTCTTGATGTGAGAGAAGCACGTATACACATACTCGCAGTTACTCAAAAACTGAGAAACAAGTGTGAAATTATTTGCATATAACAACATTTTTCTGTCTGGCTGCACGTGTTTCCCCACAGCTGGGACTGGATGTATGTCGGAGAACAGCCTCTCCCAGCTGTTAGACTTTTTAAGTCTTACTTTTCAGCAAAAACACACTTTGCAATTTTGCAAGTTAAACTTGAATACATATTTAGTCATTCAACATTCCTTCACTGTTGTGCATGCATGAAAAGAAACTGCAACATAAGGCAGCATTATCAGCATTATTTTGCATAAATAAATGGATATAAAGTTTGATCAATTGCCTCCTGCTGAGATGATGTCAGAGAAGTTGTATGTTTTTTTCTGTGCCATCGATCTTCACTTCTGATCAAAAACTACTGTGTTTGAGGTTCAGTTCGTTTTTATGAGACGCTATAGAAAATCTAAACACCTACGGCGGGCATTCCACCAAACATGAACTTCCGGGGCAGAAAAAGGAAGCCATTGCAGAAGTTACCAAAGCCTGCAGCTCCTCTAACATCTACTTGCGGACGGCACCAGCAGTGAGTCAGTCTCTAAAGACTCCCGTGTTAAAATGTCCAACATTACAGCAGAAATAAACATGTTTACAGCCTGACTGTGTGCACAATTAGGGGCGTGGCCTCTTTGAATGACAGGTGGATGGTGACACAGGCGGCTGTAGCTGTTAGCTGTCTGCTAGGCTTCAATTCAGCTCTAACTGGAGTCCCTAAACTGGACCTCTGGACCATGTTTGAGTTGTTCAAGCCTTTTGGAACATTTCTAATGCAATTATCCGACTAACAGACGGTCCAAGAAGGCGGAGCTCCAGTTTTGCTGAGTGAAATTTGAGGATTTATTTGGCTGGTTTATAACACCAACCAAGCTCACAAGTGTTAACTTCACACTCCACCCTCTCACCCAAATATGGTCACTTCTGCCCCCCCCCCCAAAAAAAGGGGGGGTGTTATTAGCCTATTTATTAGCCTAATATTAATGACTAAATATTGAAATTTATTGAATGGTGTGGAACACAAAGCATCTTCTGAACTATGCAGCTACCATTAAAACTGCTCACAGGTCCATTTGCTTCTATCCAGATGACTTCGTGTCACACAAACATAACACAATCATACAATTCTCTCCCATAATAACAACATCATCACCAGCTTCTCCAAACTAATGTACCTAAACGTTAGAAGTCACCATATTAACTGAGACAAATAAAGGACTGAAATATTCAGCAGTTATAAATGACCTGAGCTATGCAGCTGCTCCCAGAGGTGCGCATGAACAAACAAACAACCTGAGATGTGTGTAATGAGCCTGAGATTTTCAATTAAACCTGCAAGTCTCTTAAAGCAGTCCTCAGCAGGAACAGAAAACGTCCAAACCGTGTGATTCAACCAAGTGTCGCTGCTACACTTTAAGACTTTTAGGTTAGATTAGAGTACGTGAAACTTTAACTAACCCTGTGTAGAATCTGGGGTCAGGAAATGCTTAGATAACATGATGAAGGGATTCAGGAGACAGACGTCCATTAATATAACCCCAGAAAGAGAAAAATACCCTGAGAGGAAGAAGCTGAAGGAGCTTTTTAAAGATAGTTTTTAACTATATTAGGGTTATTCTTGTCAACTTTAATAGTTTCCTTTTTAATAAATATCGGTGTAAAAACAGCTTTGGATCTGCAACCAAGAAAAAAAATGAGGAGGTTGTGATTATGATGATCATTATTAACATTCCAGTTTCTGCTGCTGAGACGAAGATGTAAATCAGAACCATTCACTAGATATAAAATTCAATTCAATTTTATTTTATTTTATTTATATAGCAGCAAATCACAGGAGTCTTCTCAAGGCTCTTTATATTGTAAAGTTAAAAACTATACAATAATTACAGAGAAAACCTAACAGTCAAAAGGACCCCCTATGAGCAAACACTTGGTGACAGTGGGGAGGAAAAACTCCCTTTTAACAGGAAGAAACAGAAAAGGCACTTTATACACTATGATAAAGACTTTACAATTAAAGATGGACGTAGCCACCACCCATTCATTAACATCACCCATTCATTGGTGAATGAGGGATTTTGTTGGGTTTTGATATCAGGTGTGTGAGCGAGGGGTGGATCCAGCACTGCACACTGATACAGAAGTGATCACACGGTATTCCCGCCTTACAGCATACCCTACTTTGTTGACTTTAATGAGACCACAATTCACAAAATGTTTTATTCAGTAAGACCTGAAACTAGCCACTGAGATCACAAACTCATCCAGAAAGTGTTTACTTTTTTGAGCTTTGAGTTTAAGGAGAGTTTTTTTTCCTGATTTGAACTGTCGAAACGCTCCATTATATTGCCTCTGGACAAAAGGGAATTAGACTTTTAACAAAGCACCTGTAGAAGGCCGTCCCTCTTAGCTGCTTGATTACTGATAAATCAGAACACAATGCACAATTCGAGAGATATATTTGTTTTTATTGCATGCTTAAGTTTATTTATTTTATCTATTTTTGGTATTCTGACATTCCAGAGTGGGCAGCAAAGTAAAAAATTCATTGCACAGGGATACAATGTTCCTTCACTGTGTATATAACAATAAAGATTTGAACTTGAACTTCATATTTAAATTTTATTCCTTGCTAACTTTTTGTTTTTGAGACATTTTAAGTGGGGGTAATTCTGTGTCTCACGTCTCCTGTTTCATTGCTGCACAACCTTTGGGTACAAATAACGTCACATGCACATTATGACAGCTCCCATTTCTGGCATATATTGGCTTAATTTTACAGTGCAATGATGGAGTCATATGTTGACCATCTTTTTATACAGTCTGTGCTTTGCCTGCAAACACCAAAGTTTCAGGCAGGTTACAAATTCAGTGCACTCAGAAAGTTGCTTTTTCCACTTATATTGCATAATTAAATTTCTAACTGATTAACTCATTTAGGATCATTTATTTAGCATATTTGTTCTATTAAATGTAAATTCAGGGAGACAGCTTGAATTATTGGGAATTCTATGTTATAATTAGCAAACTATTCAGCCACATTGCAAGTCTGCTCTACTCTGGAGTACCTCAGCAGTATCTCTTCTAATATCACATTTTGGTTACATACAAATACATCAAACCTTTATTTAAAGCGCTTTAGACCACTGATGTCAAAGCAAACTGATTTCTTTGAAAACAACTGTGTGTCTCGCAGATTCACGTCTGTCTCACCTGCACCGCCTCATTTCAGCGCACACCTGTTTTGTAAGCTGCGTGCATCCTGTTTTCTTATATTGTGAAAAAAAGGGAGGAGATGAGGCCTGTAATGGCTGAACTAAAGAAGGCTGTGAAAGGAAAGCAATGAAGATGGAGAGAATGACATGGGTGTAGGATGGGAACTAGTTAAGAGGATGAACAGAAGGAGTGGGGGTGAAAAAAAAAAAGAGAGAAAGTGGCAGGAATGAAAAATCATGTTTGCTTGAACACCATTCGGGCCTCTGATTGGCTAAAACAGATTCCTTCCAGAAAAAACACACAAATGCGCCTATCACACAACAGAAGACGATGTCATAATGGTGTTTCCATAGATACAGTGTGAATAAACATTCATATGGCGATGCATACACATATTTGTTTATTTTTCATCAAAATCACCTCCATTATTGGTTGCATTTCGTAATCTGTGCCAGCAGCAGCGGACATGTCGCGTGAAGGTCCGATGAAGAAAATGGACACGCCCATTTTTCATCAACAACAACACCAATAATTTGGGAGGATGCATGAAAAAATGCAAATAACACTCTGCAAACAATCGCCATGGAGTCAGAGAGATGAATTTATATGGAATGTGTAAGATTAGAAATAGAATTTGAAAAATGGTTGGTGGTGGGGGGGGGGAATGGGAATAAAGGAGTGAGAGGGAGTCAACCGAGAGAGTGAGACGGTGGTGAGTGAGAGATCAGTCAAAATAGAGGGTTGGGGGGAGAGAGACAGAAACAGGTAGACGGGAAAAACACAACAGTCTGAAAGATGAAGAAAATCCAGCTTATACTTATATACTGAGACTGAATGACTGAGGGAATAAAAGAGAGGGCTAGAGATGGAGAGATATGAAGAAAATGGAGGGAAAGGGAGCGACACAGACGGGGAAAAAAGGAGGGAGGGGGGCATGCAGAGCGTGAGGGAGAGCGGAGAGGAAAAGGCGTTCAGACAAGCGTGAAGCATCAACAATGAGGGCTAACAAAGAAAATCCCAATGGAGGCATCAATCACTGCCCCACTTATCCCTCCGCCCACTGATTTTTAGTCTTTATTTCAAGGTTTTGCCCCACGCTCCCTCCTTTGATCACCCTCTTCTCCCCCTTTTCCTCCCCCAGCCACTCCCACCTCCTCCATCCATCCATCCATCCATACACCCATCCACCCATCTGTCCATCCATCTGTCCGTCCAGCCTCCAAAACAACACCGAGCCTCCAGTGTCTGTCATCTCCGTTCATCCTCAGCCCAAACAATCTGCGTATTTAAGCACCCGTTCATCGGAACACACGACGAAACAGGCTCATATATGATCTTGCGTTATTATCCGGAGCAGACAGGCTCCATCAGAATTCACAGCCTGCCTTTCCATCTCTGCCAAGACGATCAATGAGGAAAACAGGGAATGTGAACCGTGCCAAGAAAAAGTGCAAATTAAATATAGAGCCTAAAGTCTAAGCTTTTTCTCTGCAGGACATGTACGCTGTCTTCTTTCTCTCTGCCCGCAACACACACAAAGGGATCCCATGATACAGGGAGGGAAGGGTGAACAGAACAATGGCACGAAGGAGCAGCTGATGGACGATAAAAAATGAATCAATTCCTCGTCCTTTCCTACCTTTCTGGCTTTGCGATTCATCCATGTTTTCTTCCATTGTGGCAGGTTACAGTCCCTTTGTCTCGGTTTTGTGTGAAGCTTGTTTAAAGCCCCTTGCTAGCTCTCAGCACAGTGTGCGTGTGTGTGTGTGTGTGGGAGGCAGTGTGTGTGTGAGTGTTTTTTTCCCTCCCTGCAGATGATGGAGGCTCAGGGAAGTCCCTGTTTCAACGCTCTCTCTCCTCACTCTGCCTATCTGGACCTCTCCAGCATCCTCTCTCTGGATCCATCTGCAGCTCTGGCTTTCTGCTTTCTGGCATTTCTTAAATAAGAAACAACAACATAAAGCTGTGAACTCGTATTGTTATGTGACATAAACTAAAGAAAAGAAACAATACTTGCAGGCTCTCTAATGAGCAATTGCAGATTAAACACTTTGATTCAACATAAATGACAAATGACAAAGTCACGCTTGCGATCGAAGGATCGTGAATAAAGACACATAAAAATAAAAAGCTCAGACAGATTAAACAGACCCGCTTTAAACATCCTTAAAATACAGGAAGTTTCAGGGCAGAATACACTCGCAAAAACAAAAAAGAAAGCCGAGGGGAAGGGGACCCAACAAACCAGGCAGCTCTAAAATGACAAAGATTTAAAATGACAGGTGCTCTGCAACAGAAAGGCGTGAGATCCCTTCAGTTTTTGCACATTACAGTGTTGTAAAATTAATATTTATGTTGTTAAAACTGCCTGGACAGGTCGCCCGTCCGTCACGCAGAAAGACCACACAGTTCAGGATCAGCAGTTAATCAAACATGCATGTTGTTGGTCTGTGGGGGGAACAGCAAGGCTCCAGCCAACCACAAGGTCCAAACCAGCAACCGTCCTTCTGTGAGGCAGCAGTGCTAACCACTGCACCACCGTGTCAGTCATAAATCCCATTAATTCACAAAACCCACACATACAAATAAAAAATGAAAACGTCCAAAATTTTGTTGTGGCTTTAAATTGTGATCCGGTTTGCTTCAGTTATCCTCGACATGTGTCAGGAAGTTGACTGGACTCCACCTGTGGCAAACTGTACGGATTGGATAGAGTTTAATAAGGAAGCTCCTGCTATGAAAAAAAACATTAAGATATCATCACTGCAATATTTTAGAAAAACATGTGTTCTTGGGTTGGGAGAACGTTATTAAATTCTCAAATCTCTGTCTTCTGTATAAAATTGTTAAAGGTCTGTCATCTCCACCACTCACTCAGTTTGTAAATATAAGGAATGACACATCTCGTTTAAGAAGAGGGGCAGTCGGGGAAGATTGCCTCGTTCCTTTATGGAAAATTGCTGTTGGTCAGAGTGGATTTTTGGTTACAGCTGCACTGGAGTGGAACTCTATCCCTCATCTAACACTTAAAATCAATATAAAAAAAAACAACTAAAGCATTGGTTCTTGATGCAAAATTGTGCGTAGTTTTCACATGTATTTATTGTATTGTATTATTTGTACTGCTTGTATTTTCTTTTTTCTTTTTTCTTTATTGACAAATTTATGCAGTTTAATCATTTTAACCTTGATTGCATAACCTTTGTTTGTATGTTTGTTTTTAGCAAGACAACTTTTGATTTGTCCAACGACAACAGATGAAAAATAGCCTTTTGGCTAATTCTGGCACATTTACAGATTGTTTATTAATGTGCATTGTCCCTACCAAATAAATAAATTCAAAATCAAATGTCCCAGTGCATTAAAGGTCCAACAGTCCATAAAGTCAAAGGTGCTCTCCACAGTCCTCAGAGATAAAAGTGTGGTGAAGCAGAGACTTATTTAAAACTGGTTTATAAGGCCACAAATCTGATTTAAATGTCTTCCAGGAGCATGTAGACTTTAAAGAACTGCAAACAAAATAAAATAGTTCATAGAACTTTGAACAGGCTCCTCACCAGGAACCTAAAGGTCACTAGACTTTTAGAAGTAGAGGTACAATAAAAACCCATTTCTGTCCCTATAGACATACGGATCCACCTCTAAGTCCAAGAATTGGACCTCAAGGTAACTACAGGTACCTTTTTAAGGGCCAATAAAGCCCCAAACAGTAACTTGATGCATCAGAAGACGTCCTGTGCGCACCCACAAAGGGACCAAGTTATTATTGGTAATGATTCCAATCTCAGTCATATGCTTCAGAAAGGAGGATTATGCGTAGTTTGCTCATTGGCTAATGAGTTGTGATTGATAAGTCATTAACCAATGAGCAAGTGGTTTTAAAAACAGACCGGCCCCTCTCATCATCACTCTCATCACATCTGTTTTTGTTTTTAAACCAAGATGACGACGGTGCAAACGCTGTTTTTGAAGGCTTCAAAAGGAACTTGGTGGTGGCTGCATCCACCTTTTATTCAACGAATGGTTTAAACCTCAGAGGTTTAATTAAGATATGAATTATTTTACTCCAAGATTTATTACTTCTTTAAGTTAAATAAACACATTTCATCCTGTGACTGTCTTGCATCAGAAGGTTCTGAGTTCTTGGTGCTTTTGTTGTGGTGAGTTTTCTTTGTTGTGCTCTGATTTCCTCCTGCTGTCTACAGAAATGCATGTTAAAATAACCAGTCAATTCATCTAATTTGGGTTATAAATACAATACCATGCATTCATGTTACCCTCATACGCACTTTTGTACATTTACACCATTTTAAAAGGTCTGTTTTAAAACTGGTCTCCATGAGGTACAAACCACAAATGTACAATTAAGTACCCCCTGTCAGCTGTACCTTAGGGGGTACCCCTTTAGCTGTTGTACTTCTAAAGGTGTAATGAAATACTTAATTCACTACAACAGTGGCTTCTTTATGAGAGATGAAGAAGCTGCTCTCAGAAAGACCATCCCAGCAGCACTCCAGTCATCGAGCCTTTGTGAGCAGCTAGATTAAAATATACCTGACAGCTTGTCTTGGAGTTTGACAGAAAGCATCAAAATCTCAGAGAGGAAAAGTGAAAAAGATTTTCAGTGAAGCATGTGGCAGCCTCATGCTGTGCTCCTCAGCACCACGGTCGCTGGTCAAAACTGAGGGAAGGATGCGTGCAGCTCTAATAAGCAGGCATCAGAGTACTGTCCAGCATGTTTAATGGATGCAGCTTGCTCGCCAAACTTGGTATCATTAGCTGATATCTTAGTACTCCACCATCTTATTGAAATACATTCACTTCACAGCACAGTGATGATTATAATGCTGAACTTTAATAACACACAGGTGACATCATGGTGGTTGTGTTAGCCTTTTATGTGGAAGGTGTTTCTGCACAATAGCAAATAAAGACAATTCAATGAAAGCTGACCGCTCCTTTAATTTCACACTCATATTTAGACACATTCAAACAACCTAAGCTGAAAGCACGATAGTGCTTTGGGCAACGATAGTGAAAGATGATGGAGCGATGGCCCAAAAACTAAACAAGCAAAAGAAAAAGACAATGTGCACAAGAGGGAGTGAAGATAGCTAGGGATGAGTAGGGAAATGAGCAGAGACCTTCAGATCTTCTTCATCAACAAACTAATCCCAAAGTAATCTCTAGTGTCATCAGAGTGTGTAATTTTATATGTTGGAGCGCCCCCAAATGGAGACTCACGGGACCAACATTTAGCAGTGCCCTTTTAAAACACTGCACTCCTGCCTCCAAATCTCTTTACTGACTGGAAACATTGAAAAAAAAAAAGAGAGAGCGATCAGTACAAACAGGGTTCAAATAATTGGAAAGTCAAGGGGATGTGATGAAATTTGCTTCAAGTTGGAGCAAAACACTTCTCTCACTGATGGTGCACAAACAGTCTGAAGAGGATCGACACCAAAAATCTACAACTGCGAGTGTTTAATGTTAAAAAAAAAATGCTGCTTCCTTCCTGCTGCCATCAGGAGGTCGTTTAGGGAATAACTGTTGGGTTTATAAATCCTGTCTTGACCATAAAATGGCTTCAAATGACTTGAGAAAAAAACTTTAACATTATGAAAACAAAACAAACAAACAAGCAAAAAGACTTCACATATTGAATGAAATTCAGCTGAGCTGACAGCCTGTGTGCTGGGCAGCAGTTCCACCTTTTGGTGTCATTTGGTGACATTTGGAGGTCCTGTTGGACCTCAGGCTGGACTGAAGGCTGGAGCTACAAATGCAAGCAAATGCTGAAGCAATCCGAGGTTTGCGATTTGAGATCAGGAGCAGGCTAATGGTTAGGTAGACCACTCCGATCAGCTGGGATGCTGGCTGGAGCTGCTTGGCTCATCAGCTTTAGGTCATGTGCCAGTGGCCTGCTGACTTGATGGCCTGAACTGAAAGAGGTTTAGTGGGTTGCTGCTTACCTTAGTTTATAAGTGTGACAACATTAGCATTATTATGTCTAATGTGGTTCCAGCAGGGGTCGGCATAACCTCAGTCCAAGTTTCGAACTGCACAGATCTCAACTTCCTCTTCTGAATGTGCAAAGAAAAAAATAAATAAATAAAATAAAAAGGGCAGAACAACAGAGTCCAAACTCTAGCTGAAACTTTGGACACATTCCCACCTGTGTCATGTTAAAACTCACACTGGCTGAAATAAAGTAAAACCTTTGGATAAAAGAAGTAAATGATTTTACTACATTTGAAATTTATGCTGCTCCAGATATATGTAACTAAAATTAAACACAGTAGACTTGACAACATGAAGAACAGCACACACAGCATGGTGGCGTGGTGGTTAGCACTGCTGCCTCACAGTTTGAATACCATCTGGGTTCGATTCCACCTTGGCCCGGCCCGGTCTCTCTCACTGTGTGCCCCACTTACTGGGGTTAGGTTAATTGGCTACTCTAAATTGCCCATAGGTATGAATGAGAGCATGAATGTGAGTGTGAATGGTTGTTTGTACTTCTGTGTTGGTCCTGCAACAGGCTGGCGACCTGTCCAGGGTGTACCTATGTCAGCTGGGATGGGCTCCAGCCCCCCCTGAAAAGGAAAAAGCAGAAGCGGATGGATTCTTCTCTCCGAGGGACAAACTCATGCAGAGTTTGCAGACACAGGAGCGGGGACCAGATGCTTTATCGTGCTTCATACCCTTCCAGGTTCATCAGAGCTGATGTCTCTTCAGACCTTTCATTGTCAGATGAGGCTCCAGGTGAGTCTGACAGTTAGACACACCAGTGCGGATGTCACGGATCTCTCTTACCTCAGGCTTGTTTCCTCCTCCAGGTTCAGCCATGATTATAGTTTATAATAAGGTGCAAAATCAACTTTCCATTTGACTCAGAGACCTTGTAATGACTGCACTAAGCGGAGCATTGAAGGTGTCAGTGTTTCTGTTACTTCCTTTGTTTATGTGCTTTCCTGTTTCCTGTTCATTGCTCAAGTGCGTGTGTATAAAACTGGTTCAGAGCAGAGAACAAACAGAACTTTTACTGATGTACGTGCTCATTTGAATTTTCTTGCAAGAGAACTAAATGGTCTTTTCTGGAGATCTGATTGTGTGGCCTCTGGTTTTTGAGTTTCAGTTTATTCCTGACATAATTATTCCTGCATTATTACCTCTTTTTCTTACGTGCACCATATATGGTGTTTCCCCATGAATGGGGTGTTTCCCCATTTGGTTCCAAAGAGTTGAAGCTCACTCGTTCTGCTGCTCTGCTCGTAAACACTCGTGAGATTGGATCGAAACTTTTGCTCCTGTTTCTATGTGAGTCTTAAAAACATTTCTACTTCCTTTTCACTGGCAGAAGACTGTTTATCAGGTCTGCAGCTTTAAAAATAGTCAGCAGTATTTAATGAAAGTAAGAGTTTGTTCTGGGCGGTATTTCCGGTTGTGTGGGATAAATCACAGTCTGTCTTTAACATAGCCACAAATTGGCTACAATCATCTTTTTTTCTGATTAATTTAATGTGATTTTTACGTTTTATATAAATTTGTTTCTTAAAATATAAATCCTACTGTGAGGCAAAATGCAGATAAACAGGGAAGGTTTTATTTCATAAGTCTGGGCCGAAATGTTCTCAGTGGTGAAATCTGGTTGAATTTCAGATTTTAGCCGTTTAGAAAGAATTATTGCACAATGCTGAATTGTTGCAACAGCGAGAGGGAAGTCCTCTGCTCTGTTTTACTCTTCCATGCAAACAGACTCTACTTTTACAGTTTATTTTAGACTTTACTCAAAAATTAAGGAGCGGGGACATTTTAGAAAAAAATGTACAAGACAGACTTCCATAACAGCTTCCTGTTAACCTCTACAGAGGAACAATAGAAAATCTAACTTTAAAAATGGTATGGGGCGTATAATGGATGATTAAAATTATCCAGAAATCACCAGCACACATACCGAGCATCAGTAACATCAGTGAGCTGAGCTGTCTGTGCAGATATCACATCAACGTGCCATACCCACCCACCTCACCCTTCTGCCGTCTCTATTATGTTATCTTCAATATTGGTTGACTAAAATCTATTATAGCATAAAATGATAGAAGAATTATAATTAACTGAAGTAAATTAGAGTTAATATAGATTGCAAAAAAGCTGAAACTGAAAACACATCTGGAAACTAAGAGCAGGCAATTTTCTCTGACATTATCAGGGAGCAGTGATGACATCAGAGGACCTCTTAAACACTTTGGAAGATTTGGGAGATGAAGAGTTTAATAAATTCAAGTGGTTCCTGCAGCAGGAAGATGTCCTTCAAGCTCTCCCAACAATCAGAAAGAGCCGACTGCAGGCAACAAACAGGTGTGACACGGTGGACCTGATGGTGCAGACCTACAGATTTCGAGGAGCTGTTGAGGTGACCAGGAAGGTTTTAGAGAGGATCCAGAGGAATGACCTTCTGCAGAGTTTGTCTCACAGCAGCTCTGAAGCTGAAGGTCAGTCACAGGAAGAGACAAACATGATGT
>VUQJ01005062.1:12643-22883 GCA_015108635.1 Andinoacara biseriatus
GGGGGCCCCCTTAAAAAAAAAAAAAAAAAATCAGACACTTCTGTTCCCCTCAGACATTTCCTATCAGTGATGCAGACCACCAAGAAGCATTTGTGCTGGCTGGATTTTGAGCTTCAGTTGACCCTGATGTGCCTCCAGATTCCCCAAATAGAGCTGTGGGATGCTGCTGGGATCTGGGCTGTTCTGCTTGTTGCCACAACCCTGACACAGATAAGAAGCTATTTAAAAAAAACAGATGCATGTTTCGAAGTACTGTAATCTCCTAAAAAGGTGCAGCTGCTCCTTTTTGTCTGGGTGCTCTCAGGAGTCTCTGAAGGGCTATGGAGAGTCTTGGTCGTGGTCTTCTGCTATTCCACCCACACCTGTTATCATCCCTGTGTATAAGAGCCACTAAGAACTACCGAAATATTCACTTTCCCCTCTGAATCATTCTCCCCAAAGGTGATCCAGCCTCTCTACTATGTTGAAAGGAAACATCACCAGAAAACAATGGCAGGCATAGCAAATTTCGAATAAACAGTTTTTTTTACAAAAGCAAAAGTATTTTTTGTCTTTCTTCTCCTCCCTCCCCTTCTCACACTTAATTTAAACTGTTGTAAAGTCACCCCTCATAAATTTTGTGGTTTTCACAGAACAAGTGCATGACCATAAAAAGAACCACCAAACCAACAATTTTGCTTTCTGTAATGAGCATCTCAGCCTCACAGGGCAGCCGGCAGAGGAATAGATTTCTAGTCTGGTTTCTATCTATACTGTAATTACTGGCTTTAGAAATAGACTGACACTCTAAGGAGTTGTTTCCTTCTTATACACGTGCCTTTTCACTCTCCCTTTTTGCCTTGACCTAAATATAATCATTATTTCTTACTTGTCTTTCAGTGCATGCAGCAAGGGAAAAAAAACATGAATTTTCTTGTGGAGTAATATAACTTTTAGCTGTGATCTGAAACTTTAATATATTGCAGACAGAACAAGGTCTATGGTATGAGAAATTAAACCTAGATAACATTTGATGGCACTAAACTCTACTCCCACAGAGGTTGATTATCTCATTAATAGTTTTACATCCTCGCTGACTCTGGATACTGTGGCTCCTCTGAAAAAGAAAGCTTCAAATCAGAAGTGCTTGACTCTTGCTGGTATAATGCACAAACACGCACCTTAAAGCAGATAACCTGTAAGCTGGGGAGGGAATGGCGTCTCGCTAGTTTAGAAGATGTTCATTTAGCTTGGAAAAATAATTTGATGCTCTATTTAAAAAAAAGCCCCCCATAAACCTAGGACATCTTACTGTTCATCACTGACTAAAAAACATATGAACAACACCAGGTTTCTTTTCAGTACTGTAGCCAAGCTGACAAAGAGTCAGAGCTCTGTAGAGCTGAATATTCCTGTAATCTTAACTAGTAATGACTTCATGAATTTCTTCACAAATAAATTTTTAACCATTAGGGGGGAAAATATTCATAAGATTCTCACAGAAGTATCATCATGTACAGCTACTTTCAATACAACTGATATTTATTTAGAGTCTTTCTCTCTGCTTGATCTTTCTGAGTTAACTTCAATATTTATTCCCTCCAAATCACAAACATGTTTATTAGACCCCATTCATGTAAGACTGCTCAAAGATGCGCTACCATTAATTATTGCTTTGATCTTAAATATGATCAATCTATAGCTGTTAATGAGCTCCATACCACAGGCCATTTAGGGTGGCAGTAATTAAACCATTGCTTAAAAAGCCATCATTTGATGCAGCTGTCTTAGCTAATTATACGCCAATCTCGAACCGTACTTTTCCCTCAAAAATTCTTGAAAGAGTAGTTGTAAAACAGCTAACTGATCATCTGCAGAGGAACAGTTTACTTGAAGAGTTTCAGTCAGGTTTCAGAATTTATCACAGTACAGAAACAGCGTTAGTGAAGGTTACAAATAATCTTCTCAGGGCCTCTGACTGTGGACTCATCTCTGTGCTTGTCCTGCTAGACCCCAGTGCAGCTTTCGATACTGTTGACAAAACATTTTATTACAGAGATTAGAGCATGCCATAGGTATTAATCTAATAGACTCCAATTTGGTGATGTAAATGGGGAGTCTTCTTCACACACTAAGGTTAATTATGGAGTTCCACAGGGTTCTGTGCTGAGATCAATTTTATTTACATTATACGTGCTTCCCTTGGGCAGTAATATTAGAAAGCATTGCATACATTTTCATTGCTATGATACCCAGCTTTATCTGTCCATGAAGCCAGATGACAATGGTAGCCCCTCATGGCTGCAAGGCCACAGAGCACTTATCTCCCTTGGATGGGTGTTCTGGAACTTCTTTTCATTACATGTTTCATGTAATGACAATAAATTGATTCTGATTCCAATGACACACATCAGTTAGTTAAATTGCAGAAATGTGTTAAAGACATAAAGGCCGGGATGACCTTTAATTTCCTGCTTCTACATTTAGACAAAACTGAGCCTCTTGTACTTGGCCCCACAAATCTTAGAAACATGGCATCTAAACAGATACTTACTCTGGATGGCATTACCTTGACCTCCAGTAACACTGTGAGAAATCTTGGAGTCATTTTTGACCAGGATATGTCCTTCAATGCACATATCAACCAAATGTGTAGGACTGCAGAAAAATCAGGAAGTAACCATGGATTGTTATATTTAATGCGTCACATGTTCAAATGGCTAGCTAGGTATTTATGCACCCTCACAAGCTGAGTAAACCTAAATCTGACCACTCATCCCCGTGCGCAACTTATCTTTCATTTAAAGGGACAGTTCACCCCAAATGTATGTATTTCAGCTCTGGTCTGTAGTGTTATTTATTTATTTATTTTTGTGGTTACCCAGTTTTTCTTGAAAATAAAACAACAAAGCTACACTCACCTTGTGATGCTCAAAGTGAGCACAGCACTGACATCTCTTTCCAGAAATCATGACCCAGTTACTCAAAATTCCACAAAGCTTGTGAGCATTTCTTTTTGGAACAATTTTTTTCTGCTGTCTGTATCCATCAACCAAAAGAATCTGAGGGACGCGCCATTAATATTGGCATGTCTCGGATAGATGGACAATTTCTAATGTAGGGTGAAATCTTTGGGGGGTATAGTTCACTAGAGAGAAAATATTTCCTACATGACACACTCACAAGGTTTGTTGATTTCTTTTTGAATAACTGGGTCATGATTTCTGAGATAAGACATTACTGGTTTGAGAGTTTTTCAAATATGTAGAGCTAAAAATCTTAAGCCACCCCTCATTTATTTATATTTTGCTAGGAAAATGGGAAATAGGTGCAATGAATTATTGACACATGTCCAAACATACATGGAAATACAGTATGTAAGAGAAAAACTGAGTCTGTACAATTATAACGAGCTTGAAAGCCAATATTTGGTATGGCCAAATATTGTTCTTCAACACAGCCTGAACTCACTTAGGCAAACTTTTTGTAACTTCTCTAGGCAGACTTCTCGAAGGATATTCAGAGCTCTTCTTTGGATGTTGACTGCCTTTTGTTTCATTCTCTGTCAAGATGACACACTGATCCCACACTGCTTCAATAATTTGAGGTTTGGGATCATTGCCATGCTAAAAAAAATGAAGCCATTGCCAATCAGATGTTTTCTAGTTGGTATTGCATGGTGAATCAAAATCTGGTGGTACAAGATCCCCAACACTACAAACTGACATGCAGCACTGAACCATAAAAGATCCTCCACTGTGTTTTACATATGGCTGTAAACACTCACTTTTTTACCGCTGCAACTGGCAAAAATTTAAACCAAAAATTTCAAACTTGGATTCAGGACTCCATAAGACCTGCTGCCACTGATTTCAGTCCAGTTCGTGTCCAGCTTTCAGCTAGTAGCTCTTCAGGAATCAACTTGTTGGTGCAAAAATACAATTTTATGCCTGTCAAGCTGTTTTCCTTTCACAAAAAATAAAACTCTTTGTCATTTTTCATAGATTCAGCAAAAGAAATGGGAACAAACTGTGAGATTTTATGACAGGCTACTAGTAACAAAGTGCCTAAACGTACGGTTTAAAATGAGTTCTTGGCTAAGTTGTCTGTTAAGCTTAGACACAACAGTGGTTCATCAACAACAACTTAGCAAAGAGTTACAAGAAAACCCGGGTCCTTGGAAGCAAAATATAAAGAACTGAGAGGTAGCTTTTGTACAATACTGTGTGGCACTCTGTGCACCACAAGATGAGCACTGATTAGATCAGTTATATTCAAGAGAAGGGGGACACCTGTGCTGCCTATAACTCCAGAACTGGGCAACACACAACAAATAAGTGGATAAAAACAGCATTAAGGGCCAAAAAAACAGAAAAAGAAAGTAAAATGTAAATCATATAGACTACAGAGTAATATAATCAGATTTAGGCTTCTGCAGCATGTAACGGTGCATTAAATAGCTAACACCCATGGTAATATGTAGCCTTTGTTCAAGAACTAATCCTCAAATATCATTATCCCTGGATATTTCCTGACTGACTCTGGATCACAAATTAAGTACCACTTAGGCCGTTTGTTTGAGCTTGATCGTGGGAAGAGCAAATGTATAACGTTTTCACACACTGACTTTGGTGCATGATGATCAAATCCTTTCCAAAATAATTTTTCCAAATTTGGAAAAAAGTGTGGTTGTTGCATTAAATCTGGAGCCGCAGAGCCTCATGAAGGAACATTCAGAAGCACTGCAGTATTTCAGGCTGAAAAAAAAAAAAAGAAAAGCATTAATCATTTCGTCTGTGACTTTAAAAGCCGGGGCAGGCCTAAATTTAGAAGTGTTTTCTCAGCTGAATATAAATAAATTAATAAATAAAAGAGTACAATTACACTTTATTTGTCTGTTTCATTATTAAAACGGTCAAAAAAATGAAAGTCTGAAAATGTCAGGCTGTCGATTGTCTGTAGCTGCTTTATGCAAATCTTGATATGTACTGTATGTCTGTGTGTGCAGGTCAAATACATGTGACCCGTGAGATTACAGTCATACAATCATAAACCTTTACTGTGGGTTTATGTACAAAAGAAATGTTAGGAACATAACAATGAGTCATACAGCCAATAGCTCTACAGATTTCACAAATCAGTTCTCACATTTGCACATCATTTACAACCTGCAGCTCTCCAAATTAAAAAACCTTTCAACCTTACATATAGCATGCATATAGTGTCTTATACTTTACATTAGACATTCTCTTTATTGGAGGTCTTAATCTAATCTTATTCTTTCTGCCCTTCCTACAGGACAGCTGTAATGGAGTACACTCGGTGCTGTTTCCTTGAGAAAAAAAATGTCAGTTGCAGTGCATGTCCTTAAAAATGAATAGATAGGAGGGGGAAAAAGAAAAGAAAGATCTGGCTGGAACTGGATCCAGAAAGAATATGTGAAATTATGTGCATGTGAAAATGGTAATTAAAATGTTGTTTGTCAGGAAGAGGTCAGAAAAGAGCAACTCCAGACTGTTTATCAGAATCACAGATTAGAGCATTGTTTATCTGGGTAAAACCTTTCAAAATAAGGTATGAATTTTGCAGTTGGGTTGAAATACCCATTTCGGAATTTCTCCCTGAAAAACAGGTTTCAGCACAATTTACCGTGTGATTCATTTGCTTCATCAGAATGCAAATGAGCACACAGAAACTCTAGGAGTCCTAATTTAAATTTCTGCATGCTGACAAAAGAAACGCCCTCTAATTTCATCTTGAAAGCCTCGGCCAAATATGAAGGAAAAATGCAGTTCTGTTTGACTTTTAATAAATTCATAGGACTTCAGCTGCATGACCTTCATCTGTCCAGAGCGCTGAGAAAGAAAATAAATAAATAAATTTGAAGAAGGCAAGCGCTCCATGGGAATATGACCGGGTTAACATTTTTCATTGGGATGCGGGCATATTTTTATCCGATTCCTTGAGAAATAAATTTCAGATGCCACTAATATTTGAATCTAAAATGAAATGAAAAGAAAATGAAGTACCCTGCGATGGCATAGGAATGGAGCTACTGTGTCAGATCATTATTCTTTTTTTCTTTTTTTTTTCTTTTTTTAAGTTCTCAGAATTTAAAAAAAGTAATGAGAGGGGAATAAATTGGATCACGAAATAATCGTGGACCACAGTGCAGACTGGAGCTCTCCATTGTGCTGTGGAGAAAAGAATTCTCCTCTTGCTTGCATCAGCTGCACACTTCATTTAGCAAGCATCTGATTTATTATGACCAACCTCGCCAAATGGCTCTCCATGTTATATATATTCAGATTGTGAGGAATAATTGAAATGCCATGCACTCTTACTTAGTCAGTACGTCAGCTGGTTGTACAGACTGTGGGAATGTACTGCGCATAATACATTTCTTCTGTTTTGATTTTACTGTTGGTGCATGTGCACAGGATGAAGCAATGTGCTTAAAATGAACTTGAGGGCAGCTTCTCAGTTTCAGGCCAATTAGAGGAGGCAGTGACCTCTGTGTGTCCAGCAGAAAGACCATCATCAGCCTATCTGGCCTCTGGTCAGTATTGAGTCTACACATCGAGCGTATGGGAATGCTGGAAAATGGATTGACTTTCTGCCAGTGGAGGGCCATGAAATATTAATTCACACCTTCTTCCTGACAGTGAGCAATACTTTGACTGCAAATGTGTGTGTGTGCGTGCATGTGCGTGTTGTGTTGAGTTGTGTTTACACATATGTAGGCTGATGTAAAGCAAATGGGACATGCTAGAATGTGAGAAAGAGCCTGCAAGACGGGATGAAATGTAGTTCAGAACTGGTCGAGCCGCAGAGATATGTAAAGGTGTTTCAGCACTCAATCGGGCCATTTATATCAGGTGTTGAAGTGATTCCTGAAATAACTTGAGGTTGTCGTTTTCCTTTTCTGTGGAGGTGCAGCGGCGGAGGCAGACTGTCCTCCTGTCCATTACCGCGCTCGTGTGTGTGAAGGCTCACACACTCGTGCTGATTCAAAGTTAACGTTGGAGTAAAGCTGCAACAATCCTCCACACACTGGACAACATAAAAAAAAGCACAATCATTCATAAACGACTGTGAGATGTGCACAAAAGCAGCAGCAGCAGCAGTAGGACAAGACGACACTTCTCGCTTCATTTTCACTTAGCAAGTGTTTTTTTTTTCCTCCAAACTAATGAGATCTGACTGAAATGTCCATCCAGCTGAATGCAGAAGAGGAAAAAATTTAATGTTGCATAAGGGAGGAGAGGCAGTGTTTCACTTTAGGGACAAGCTGGGGACTAGTGAGCCCTTAAATTATGTGATAACTAAATTTCAGAGCAGGTAGGAACTCCTGCTAATCCTGCTATTGGGCCCCTTTGTGGCAACTGGAGATAGGAATCAAGTGTCAGGAAGACCATACGTCATACTAGTGTGGAAAGCTTGCAAGAGCAGGGTTACTCATGAACAGATGTATCTACACAGAAACATTTACTGCAGCAAACTCACCTGTTGAGGGTAGCATGCAGCAATAAAGCCACAGCTCATGCTGAAAGTCTTTCATGTGCATGGCACGTTCCTCTGCATGTGTGTTACTAGGATGTCATCTTTGTATGAGTATGTTGACTAATAAGGGTGGGCAACAAAGAAAATATTCCTCTTATACAGGCTGAGGTGGGTGGAGGGGATGATGGGATACAATTACAGCAGCCTTATTTTTAAGGATTAAAAGGTTTTAATAGGACCGCATAGAGCAGTTTTGGCTGCTCGTGTAACCATCGCCCTCTTGACACATGCACTGCAATTTTGAAATTTTCTAAATATTACCAAACAGAGGTGCATGTTAGAGCTTAAATGTCCAGTGCAGTAGGTTCAGATTTTAAGCTGTCATATGTGTGAATAGTGGAGTTAATATTCTGTCGCATTTGCCAGAAATATTATGACAGAGATATGGCACTCAAAAAATCCTGACGACTGTTGGGTTCAATTCAATTTTACCTTTACCAAATCACAACAAACAGTTGCCCCAGGGCACATTATATTGTAAGGTAAAAACCCTACAAGAATTGCAGAGAAAAACCAACAGTCAAAACGCCCCCTATGAGCTAGCACTTGGAGACAGTGGGAAGGAAAAACTCCCTTTTAACAAGAAGAAACCCCAAACAGCAACGGCACCGTAGGCACACCCACCTCGTCCATGCCCGTCTTCTCATCCCCAACCTTGAATCTGGAATCTTGGAAGGCATAACAAGATGGCTGCCAAGTGGCAAGGCTTTCTTCTAAGCGGGCTTTGCATTCACTGCTGCGAACAAGAAGGTATCATGTGTGCTGCCACATGCACACTCTACCCTGAGTGCAAAGATGACTGAAGCAGATTATTTCCCACTGTGTGCCACGTGTGAGAAAGGACGCTGTGGAAAAACTTCCTGACGCGATTCTTCCAAAGTTCATAAAACAGCTCATGCATGTACCACATGTGTGAGGAAGTATTGTGGTCTGACCACAAAGGAGGAGTACAATCACACCTTAACTGGAAAAATGGCAAATAAGAAAGCATTCCATTCTTGATTTCCAGAAATAAAAGGAAATAAAGGGGATTCTGTGAGTAACCACCACATTCTAGCTGTAACCCCCCCCCCCGCGCTCCAGTTACAGGACATGATGTAGAGAAGGTCCATAATTCTGTGGACAAAGACACAATTTTTGTACGTTAACCTCCAACAATCAATATGTGATTGAAATGCAGACTTTCATCTTTAATTCAAGGGGTTTTACAAAAAACTTGCATTAACTTTTTACGAACTACAGACATTTTTACACACAGTCCCCCATTTTCATGGGCTTCGTGGCCAGGTGGCCAGGTGAGGTGAGACCTGTACCATTGTTATTTCATAACCAATGAAGTTATTTTACAGGTTTTCACTGTCATTTTAAATATGAGGCCCAAAGAAGAGCAGGGCAAGTGAGGGAGTCCATCAACTTTAGGATTGGCAAAATTCTTCACTTCAGTCATCTGATTTTTTATTATTATTATTATTATTATTATTATTTAAAGTCCACTGTGGTGAGGTACAGAGGCAACACTAGAACACTTGTGTGATTTTCCAGCAAATTATGGACCTAACTGTTGGTAGCAGATCTTTCTAGGTAGTGAAGGTACGTTAACCAGGCAAGACATTTCTCCTAAAATTAAATAAGCTGGAGCTCTGTGTGCCCTCGATGTCTCCAGACAAGCATTGAATCATTACACCATTACACATACGCCCTGACAGAAAGTCATCACCAGTCAGTGACCTCTGAGAGACCCCTCTCTCAAAGTGACCCCTCGTGGCTGTACTGGAAGAAAAAAAAAAACATGTCCCTTGAATGCGTTTTCAGGGTCACTGCTGTACAATATATTATTTATGGTTTTTCAGAAAAAAGTGCAAATTCTGTTTTCATAAGCACATAAATTATGCATGCACATAAAGATAAGAACAGGTAAGAAAAATGGTGTTCAAGTAGCCAAAAATAAACATTTAAAAGCAGCAGTAAACATCAACAGCATGCATCTAGTCATTTTCTGGTGTCAGTCATTCAGGGGTGTTAGAAGAAATGTCAAACAGTCCTGTGTTTTAAATTTTAGATTACGCCTTCAAAGACATGCTAGCTTTTGAATTAGGAAATTATGAATAATTTCAATGGTGTTAATGGGTTGAATGGAAAAAATACACTTTAGCTATGGAGAAATGGAGGGAGCGGTGGTCAGAGATAGAGTCTTCTAACAACATCTCATAATTCAGGTGTGAAAATGTACGAGACTAATAGCAGCAGAAAAATAAGATAAAGCAAAGCAGTGCTTGAGATCAAAGTGTAAGCCATTAATGTTCAGGCACACATTATGGGACGTGGTATATGATTCGAGAGGAGAGACGACAGGCAATACTTCTTGAATAAATGAGTTTTTAGCCAATGTCTGAATCACTTTTATGTGCTGCAGAAGTTTAATAAAAACAATCTGAAGGAGCTCTAGACCAAAAATGAGCCTGACTGCTTATAAGTCCAATAAAAATAAAAATAAAGTGTTTTGTTTTCTAGTATCTGTTCATTTTTTTAATTTTTTTTTTAAATTGCGTGTGTTGTTTCTAGACAATAACGCAGCACTGGGAACATTGCTTTTATTTCCCATAACCAGAAGTGGTTATCTAATTCTGTAGTGCCTCGTGATATAGAGTTACATAGAGGCTAGAATGGGAAAATGAAGAGCGTAACAATACCCGAGCTT
>VUQJ01005063.1:10321-25153 GCA_015108635.1 Andinoacara biseriatus
TGGGTAAAAAAAAAAAGTGGTAAGTTTGTATGTATTTGTGATTTCTGAAAGAAGAAAAAAAAGAAAAAGAAAAAAATGAAACTACTTATCAATCAAAGCCAGCTATGAGACTAACATGCAATATAATGTGTTTACAGTATTTGGATAAAATAGAAATACAGCTACAGTAAGGTAACATTTTGGTTATAATATAACAAGAAATGTCACACTGAAAAATAGTACAATTAAGTGCAGGCTTACAGTGGAAGCTAACAACACAAATAGCCGCTTGCTCTTAATTTGGCTCAATTAGCACTGAGTGGGTACTCGTCATGAGAGGAATTATGATCACAGAAGGGGAATGTACATAAAACTATATTAATCTTAAATTTAAAGTAGACTACTTACAGTTCAATAGATTCACACAGAGGCACAGAAAAAGGCATTAACATTATTTGTTGAACTCAATTAAAGAAAAAAAAACAACACAGAAAAAACCTCTCCCAAAAACTGAGAGACGGAACCACTTGGGAAAAGTGGAACTTGCATACCACTGCAGGAATAAGGGAGACAATTTGTGGGAAAGCTCCAGATAAGGCCAGTGTTCATATTGCCTACTGAACAACTGAACGTGAAGAAACTGTATAGATAGGCAAAGAGAGGAGTCTGCTATTTTGCTTTCAACTCTGTATTTGCTAGCTGTAGACACCACTTGTTGATGAAGGTTTGAGGTTGCCCAAAGGCTGCAGCCAAAGCAAAAAGTGGACTGTTAATCTGAATTTGACACTGAACTCTGTTAACAATTAAACACATTTGTATTGTTTTTCAACTACAAAGACTTTTTAAAAGATTTTTAAAAAATCAATTAAATGTTTTTAACCAGTCTATAATTTAAGATGAATTTATTTAAACCCCGATCTCTCTCTCTCTCTCTCTCTGCACACCTTTTTGTGCAAGTAGTAATTATACAGTTATTCTTTAAATTCACATTTAATACCAGTGACACAAACACTTGAGAGCATAGCAAAATCCTGCAGTGTGGAATATCAAATACCTGGGTCTCTCCACCATTTGGTTGAGAACTGAAGAAGCCTTTCAAATGAGAGGTGAAACGTCTTCAAGAAACAAAAAAGAAGTCAGTTGCCGTTTTTTTGAGCTCCAGAGACAACAATGACTGAGAATCTACACAGACAATATCAAATGTTATACTTTTGCTTGTTTTTGCTAAGTAAATGTCACTAAATGGCCAGTCTGCAGTACTTCTGCTTGTTTTATCCAAACACTATATCCAAAGTATTAATGTTTTCAAAGTGGGTTTTGAAATTGTTCCATTTGGGTTTTTAAATTATCTTATGTACCATTGGACTTCACAAAATCTGCATTTGTTATACTCGAGTCTGCATGCATCTTAAGTTGCCCTTTTAAAGAATCCTTGTGGAGATGGTTTGGAGCCAGCAGGCAAATGACTTAGCTGGGCTAGTTGCCAAAACCATTAAATGCCATCCCTGGGTGCCTGTCAGATAATGATTACCCTCTTGTGCAGTGGTCCTGGATCTTCACACACCTTGTCTAAATGCTCTGCCTGCTTTCTGGCAAGGGAGACTAAATGCAAACTGTTTGACAGATCACAGACAGCACTGTCCCCAAAGGCTGGCAGATGGCTTTAAACTGCTTTGATAATATGACCATTTGAACACTCAGGCACACACACACACACACACACACACACACAAATGTGCAGTGCTACCAATGCATGTTTACCAATGCATACAGAGCTAAACACATACATATGCAGTGGAACACTCATAAGGTTATGAATGGACATTTTTGTTTGCACTGATAGGGATGTGATATTTGTAACATTCTGTATTATAGCTTTAAGTGAATACATGCAAATAAAATCTCTGCATCTCTCAGTCAGGTCTCTTGGGCAAATCTGCGCCGTGTCCTTACTCCTTTTCTCTGATCCTGCCATGGGCCAGCATAAAACATCTGGGAGTTCACACTGTGTGTCTTGATGTGTGTTCACCGATAGAACACACTAACCTTGCAGTGAGCCTGTGTGTGCACGTGTTTATGTGTGTTGGTTTCCCAGCAAGCCTGCCAGGCTAAGCGTCCAACATCTGTGAGTTCAGATGTTTTCTAATGATATACTAATGGTGCTGGAGGGAGACAAGAACAGAGGCTAATGTAGTGGTCACAAACCTCTGCCTCTCTTCCTCTCTGCTAGTATGACAGTCTACCCATCTCGTGCTCTGGATCTACATTTGGCTGAATGTAATGACAGTTAAAGTACATCTAATGCTTTAATTTGATATGTAATTCATATTATATACACAGTTTAAATTTATAATGCATAATCCCTAAACTAGATGGTGGATACAGGAGGTGAAGGGGGCTGTCAAACTACAGAAGTAGTTCTGTTGAGCTTGAATGGCCTGAGGAACTTAAATCGAAGCAGGTACCAGCAGGCCAAGCGGAATTTGGCTCTAACAGTAACCGAAGCGAAAACTTTGGTGTAGGAAAAGCATAGTGAGATCATGGAGCAAGAATTTTGGTTGCTATTGAGGCAGTTTTAGCAAATTGTCAGGTAACTAAGGGGAAGCAGCTTCATATCCACACTGAGCAAACTGTGAGTGGGGTGCTGCTGATTTAAACTGAGGGCATGATCAAGTGGTGGAAGGAGAACTTTGAGGATCTCCTCAATTGCCCGGACATACCTTCTATAGAGGAACAATTGGGGTGACTTACCCAGGGCTCTGGCAGTAGTTGAAGCAAAGACTCAAGTATAGTGCTGTATTCACTGTATACAGTGGGGATGGGCTGCTGATTCAACTGGGGATATAGTTTGGTGAAAGAAATACTTTGAGGATTTCCTCAATCCCACTGACACGGCTTCTGTAGAGGAAGCACAGCCTGGGGAAGAGGGGGATGTCTTACCTGTCACTGGGGGTGAGGTCACTAAGCTACTACTAAACTCCTTGGTGGCAGGGCCCCTGGGGTGGATGAGATTCACCCTGAGTTTCTCAATGCTCTGGATGCTGTTTGACTGTCGTTGCCTTTCCAACATTGCCTGGAAGCCAGGGCCAGTGCCTCTGGATTGGTGGACTGGGATGGTGGTTCCCTTTTTCACGAAAGCGGATGGAAGGGTCTATGCTAGCGTGCTGGGGAAGGAGAATCAGACTATTAGTCAAAATTCCAAGAGGAGGAACAATGGGATTTTTGTCACGTTGTCTTTCAAGGGTGTGTAGGAATTTGTATATGTTTTTTGGATTTGAAGAGGGCATTAGGATCCTTGAAGGAACATGGTTTTTGCAGGGGTGCTTTGTTAGTTTGGGTTATTGGGTCGAATGTTGTGGACTATTCAGTCAGTGTACAACTGCAGTGAGAGTTTGTTTTGCAATGCCAGCAATAAGTGAGATTTATTCCGGGTAGAAGTTGGACTTCACCAGGGCTGCCCTTTGTCACTGATTCTGTTAATAAATTCTATGGGCAAAATTTCTTGGTGTAGCCAAGGAGTATTGGGGTCAGTGATCTTAAGTTATTGCCTTTGCTTTTTGCAGACATTGTAGTTCTATTTTCTGCATGACCTGCAGCTTGCAGTGAAATGGGTTTCAGCTGAATGTGAAGCAGCTGGGATTAGAATTAGCACCTCCAAATAGGAAGCCATAGTTGTTGGCCAAAAAATGGTTGAATGCCCACTCTGGGCTGGGAATGAGTTGCTGCCCGAAATGGAGGAGTATCTTGAAGTCTTGGTCACAAGTCAGGGGAGAGTGAAGTAGGAGACTGACAGATAGATTGGTGTGGTACCTACAGTGATGTGGATCCTATACCAGGCTGTCGTGGTGAAGAGAGAGCTTAGCGTAAAAGCAAAGCTGCTGATTTGCTGATCAGTCTACATTCCTGCCCTCACTTATGACCACAAGCCCTGGGTAGTAACAGAAAGAATGAGATTGCAGATACGAGTGGAGGAAATGAGCTTCTTAAGATGGGTGTATGGGCTCTCCCTTAGTGAGGAGCTCAGTTATTCAGGGAGGGGCTCAAAGTTAGAGTCATTACTCCTCTACATTGAAAGGAGTCAGTTGAAGTGGTTCAGACATCTGGCAAAGAAACCTTCTGGGTAGTTTCTAAGTGAGTTGTTTTGAGCATGACCTACTGGGAGGAAGCCTCTGGACAGACACAGGACATACTAAAGATATTACATCTCTTTGGTGGCTTCTGAACGTCTCAGTGCATACTTGGAAAGGCTGGAGGAACTGGATGAGAACAGGTAGGTCTGAGAATATCTGCTTAGACTGCTGCCCTCATGACCCAAACCTGGATAAGAGACTGAAAATAGATGACTGGATGGGCAGCTGTATTACAGGTTTAATGACTCATTTTTTTTATAAGAGAAAAGAGCTTTCAGTTAAATATGCTGAGCATTCCTTTATCCTTCATGATGCCAATGCTATTTTTATGATCAAAATGAAACTGGAACCATGGAAAAATACTACTTTACCTCGTATTCCTGACATTGAATTCAATATTAACATCTATTTTCCAAAAAAACAGTACAATCTACCAGTTTCAAAATATGTTCTCAAATGTCCACTTACACTCATCTGTCACTTCATTAGTTACATCTTGCTAGTGGCGGGTTGAACCCACTTTTGCGTTCAGAAATGCCTTAATGCTTTGTGGCACAGATTCAGCAAGATGCTGGAAACATTCCTCAGACATTTTTGTATATGAAATGATGGCAATTGCAAAGTTGCTGCAGATTTGTCAACTGTACATGATGCAAATCAACTGTTCCACCACATCCCCAAGGTGCTCTATTGGACTGAGATCTGGTGATTGTGGAGGCCATTTGTGTCATTGTTCTGGGTCTGTTACCCAGTGTTTTGATTCTGATCTTTCAAGATCAATTTATTAAATATCTTCAGTTTATTTCTTAAGTTTGGAAGTGCATTCAATTTTAAATCTTAGTTGGTATTTGAAATTGAGCTCATGAGCATTTTGTGTGACATGGTGTAGCTCTATGGTGTTGTCTTCAATAGCTTGTAGGCTTCCAATGAAGGCACCTGGCCATCTTTACCCCTTAAATTCACAATTTCAGGCTCAACCTAAAACATGGTATACAGCTGTGTGTGTGTTTGTGTGTGTGTGTGTGTGTGTGTGTGTGCGCGCGTGTGTGTGTGTGTGTGTGTGTGTGTGTGTGTGTGTGTGTGTGTGTGTGTGTGTGTGCATGCAATAAATGTGTGTAGCTGGGATGGCAGGCTGGATGTTTGTAGTTGACACAGAATGTGGATGGCTGATGATGATGAATGTGGATCTAAAAGTCTTCAGAGCACCACTGTATGTATATACCCAACTTTTGCAAAATGGCCAAACTCCTTACAATATTTACAAAAATATAAAATGTAAATAAAAATACAAACAAATTCTCTTTTTAAAGACTTTTTGTTAAGAAGGGAGGACTGAGGTGTAGAAGGTTTGCTGGCTGTCTTTCAGTGGTGGTGTCCTCCATACAAAGCGGGCCCTGCAGACACTACTGAGCTGTCTTCTGCTTCTTGCTTTCAATCTCATCCTGAAAATGAAGGTCAAAGTTAGAGGTGCCATCTTACAAAAATACAACACCACTAATGATGTTTTAGGGATGTTCACTGCAGCCCTAACCTTTTCAACCCCTCACTTAAAACAGTGTTTTGACATATGGATAATCACCTGATACATACTGAATGGATGAAAGAGGATCTCAGGACATTGGCCACACCTGAATTTATATGTTTATATGTGAATTAGTTTATTATAATCTTGCCTGTTCTGGTAAATGGATTGGTTCTTACATTGTGCTTTTACAACACGTCTCATTCACACAAGCACTTTCTACATCTAAGTGCGTTCTAGCTAACATTCACACACAAAAATCACACTCCGATGAACCCACTTTGAGCACCTTGGGGTTACCTGACAATATAAAGCACCTTGAGGCGACGGCTGTGATTTGACACTATAGAAATCCAATTGTATTGAATTGAATTAATGAACTGCAGCTCTGTGCTCACTGTTATAAACTGAAAGTCTAAACTTTCGTATTTCTTGATTGGCATGAATCTTGGATAACTATATTGGGTTATTCTCCATAAAGCTGCAGGGTCTTCAGAATTTAAACTATTGTGAAACTACAGACTAAACTGCACAGTTATGTTAAAGCTCCATTCCCCTGCAGGTAAGGAAATTGTGTTTTATGAAACGTGACATTTCTGCAGAATGAATAGTTAAAAGTAGGGATGCAGCAGTTGTGAAATTCGGGGCCGATACCAATACCAATAATTGAAACAATAATTTGGCAGCAAACTTGTCCCAATATTTTTTCATTAAACTAATTATACTTTTTATTTCCCTCTCTGTTTCAGGAAAATATAAAAATCTTTTTAAAGGACCTTGCTTCCAGCTCTTGCACACGCAGTTTTTTCATTTAGACACAAATTTTATTAAGCCAGCAAAACTGATCGCTAACAAAACTCCCCGTGCAGCAGTCAGTGACTCAGTAATGTCCTCTCACCGCTTTAGTTGATCCAGAACTGATCTTGCTAGAATTCAGATTTAATCTTTTCTACCCCCCGTGATGTTTTGAAAAGCAAATTTTGGGTTCATAGTAACACCTTTCATGAATTACTTTAAGGTTTAGGGTGATGTATTACAGAGACATCACTTGTCTGGATGCTGAAGCCCTTCACTGTGACTGATCTACTTCCAGCTGTTCTGATTTTTTAAAATAAATACCTACTAAACTCTCTCACCTCATCATCATCATCATCAGCTGCTCTCTTCCCCCTTGGCCCATCAATGTCATCTTCATCCTCATCATCCTCATCACCTGAATACATAAAGATAAAGCCCGTTAGACTGACAGAACAAACCCAGGCTTCAGTTCACCTGGATAACACTGCTGACCTCTAAGCAGCTGCCTTGTTAAACTCCAATAAATAATGCAGACAACATTCAAATACATACATGCATGATCTAGGTTTATTTGTAGTTATCTAAAATATGAACTGACACACAAGATCACATTTAACACATACAGTTGAGTCCATAATTTGCTGGACAAAGACACAATTTTTGTATTTTTGCCGCTGTACACACCCACAGTGGATTTCAAATCAAACAATCAAGCTGTAACTGAAGTGCAGACTTTGAGCCTTTAAGGCGCTAACAAAAGTCATACTCGGTAACTGTTTAGGAATTACAGACATTTTTATACAGTTTCCCATTTTCAGAAGCTCAAACATAATTGCTGAGCGTGTCTGCCCCGGGGCCTCCTCCTGAACCCCCTATTATTATTATAATTTAGGATATATTTATGATTTATTAACTGTTCAAATAAAATGAGTTTCAAAGTATGGGATAAATCTTATACTTTAGCAGTAACCACTGAGATGTCCTTCTAATGATGCCTTCACTACAGTTGATATGGTTATGGGGAGAGCCATCCATGAGCAGGGCTTTTTATTAATTTATATATTTATTGCCTGTGTTGTTTTCTATACTAACAGTGACTGAATGAGTCACAAGAAGAGACCCATGTGTGTGTGTGCTGTTGTCTGTAAGCCACTGGACATTTACAGTACACAAGTAATTCTACGTTTTAAGAGCTAATTAGTAATTCTGAGCTTTGTGTCCGTTTGTTGAATTATGACATTGTTACTGTATGAATGGTTACTGTATAAATATTGCTGGCATGATGGCTTATGTTTGCTCATCTTAACCTGTCTTAAAGCTTTAAGACAGAAGAAAGCAACAGCAAAGAAAGACCACCTAAAATGTACCTTATAGTACACATACTGTACACGCTGAAGCAAAAATATTATGAACAATCTCTGCCTGATGCTGCTGCGCCTCTTTTGGAGATGCTCAGACTCAGTGGTCTGGCCCTAATATTTGGATTTTGTCACAGTTGCTTGGGTCAAAATATGTGTCAGAGTTATTACAACTGGGCACTAGGTGGCAGCACAACCCTTCTATTAAATCAGTGTGTAATATAGCTGTGCACACAAGTATTCTGGAGGAAGTGTATAAATAGTGACATTTGACTCCTGCTTCTGATAGAGAGCAGAGCTCTCAACTAGTAAGTGTCACATCATCCATTCACTCCAATGGAGCCTGTTTTTTTTATATACAGCAATAGCAGATCATGGAACCGCTGTAGGATGACTTTGCGAAGAAAAAGTGATTGAAGACAGAGGCAGCAATTAAATGGTGAAGAACGCAGAGTTCAGGGAGGAGTTGAAACAGGTTCTTTGTGGCAGGGCAGGGTTACCAGATGAGCGGGAAAATACAGCAAAAGTAGTGAGAGAAGCTGCTGAGAAGGTGTTTGGTATATCCTCTGGACAAAGGAAAGAAGACAAGGAGACATACAGGAAAGGATTCAAAAGAAGATGGTAGCAAAGAAGTGGGATAGTTAGGGAGAAGAAGAAAGTAGACAGGATTACTGGGAGGCTAAACGTATGGCAAATGGACTGGTTCTTTTCTCCTTTATACATATCTTTATACATATCTAAGTGCTTTCTAACAATAACATACGCAATCACACTCCAATGAACGCATCGGGAGCAACTTGGGGTTCAGCATCTTGCCCAACGATACTTTGGCACACAGACTAGATGAGCCAGGGATTGAGCCACCAACCTTCCAATTAGTAGATGACCTGCTCTACCTCCCGAGCCACAGCCATCCCACAAAGAGAGAAGGCAAAGGAAAAGGATGTGCAGCAGGTCAGAGATGGGAATATACTAACAAATCAAGAGAGTGTGTTGAAAAGATGGAAGGAGTACTTGGAGGAGCTGATGAAAGAAAATGATAGAGAGGAGGACAGATAGAGGAAAGTTAGTGAATCAGGAAGTGCAGAGAATTAGTACGGAGAAAGTGAGGGCAGCTTTGGAGAGGACAAAGAGTGGGAAGGCAGCTGGTCCAAATGGGATACATCTGGACGTATGGATATATCTAAGGACTTTTTAAACCCGATTGTTTAACAAAATCTTGGAGTGAGCGGATGCCTGAGGAACAGAGAAGAAGTGTGCTGGGACTAATACTACTGAGGGATAAAACTACTGAGCCATACCATGAAGCTATAGGAAAGAGCTGTTGAAGGTAGGCGAAGGAAAGAGTTGACAATCAGTGAGCAACAGCATGAATTTATGCTGAGAAAGAGCACTACAGATGTTACAGATTAGAAGGCATTGCATACATTTTCATTGCTATGCAGATGATACCCAGCTTTATCTATCCATGAAGTCAGATGACACACATCAATTAATCAAACCGCACGAATGTCTTAAAGATGTAAAGACTTGGATGACCTTTAATTTCCTGCTTCTAAATTCACATGAAACTGACATCGTTGTACTAGAAACATTGTGTCTGACAAGATTCTTACAATGGATCGCAGCACCTTGACCTCCAGTAAAACTGTGGGCAATCTTGTCGTCACTGCTCATATTAAACAAATATGTAGGACTGGTTTTTGTTGCATTTGCACAATATTTCTAAAATTAAAAAATCCTGTCTCAAAGTGATGCTTCTCCTCGTTGGCTCCCTGTTAAATCTAGAATAGAATTTCAAATCCTTCTCCTCACATACAAGGTCTTGAATCGTTAGTCAGGCCTCATCTTATCTTAACCCTTTCATGCATGAATTATGAGAACCTCAGTCAAGATTTTTTTTTTCCTGACTGTTTTTATTCCTCTTTAGGCATAAAAAAAACAATGCAACTCAAATTTTGTTTATGAACCTGCTTTTCATTGACTTACAAACATGCCCACCCAGCTGGACACCGTTTGACTTTTGAACCAGAGAACTATGTAGAACTATGTGTGCTTTTTCTCTTTAAAAAAAAATAATGCCCCCCCCCCTCCTTCATTTGTTGGGTATATTGACATATATTGATTTTTGTTGTTTCTTTATTCCCTTCATCAGCATGGCATAAAGAAACCTACCTTCTCCATCCTCCTCCTCCTCCTCGTCGCCCACATCCTCCTCATCCTCCTCTACCTCATTCTCTTGCTCACCATTTTCCTCATCCTGACATGGTGAGACAGATTTATATTGGTCACCATTAGACACACACAAACTATCCATGTTCCACAAGGTGTGAGAGGAGTAAGGGGAGCTGTTCTTACATTTTTGCCATTGGCAGCAGAGTCGTCTCCATTCTCTGTCTCTTCAGCCTGTTTCTTCTCCTTCAGCTCCTGAAAGCAAACATATTCTCAGACACACTGCCCTGTTTTATGAATGCACTGTATGAACAGCACATGGGCAGATGACCAAATCTGATAACCTCTACAGTCACGTTTATAAAGAGAGAGACAGAAAAAGAGAGAAAAAGGTATATATATATATATTCTAGTTGTCAATACATCACAGAGCATCCACACATTCATACAGGACTTTATTCAACACTTTAAGCACTTTATCTACCTCGTATCCATGGCCTATTTACAGTCAGCAGCTATCCCAACATGCATGAGTTAAGGTAGCTGCTGATGTAGGGGGAAGCCAGAGGACCCAGAGGACACCCAAGCAGGCACAGTGAGAACACCACAGAGAACGGCACCAGGAACCAAAAGAACCAGGCTGGACTCAAACCAGGAACCTTCTTGGATACTTGAGCACTTGGAGCGCTTTATTCAACACTTTTTGCTGCATCGTTCACACACATTCACATTCTGAAGATCGCATTGGGAGTAACTCGGGGTTCAGTACCTTCAGTATCTATCTGTCTATCTATCTATCTACCCATCTATTCACTCATTATCTCATTATTAGACACACGCGCAACAACTCTCGGGTGTTTTTGTGTCCTCGCTGTGGAAGAAACGGGGTGTCAGCTGCGTTTCACAGACACGCAGCTCGAAAGCTCATTGGTTAATGCCCTCTCAGTCCCTCCCACTTCCAGCTGGTCGGTAGAAACCCGACACCGTCTGTCACGGGGTGCATTTTTTCCCCTCTTTACAAGAGCGCCGCTGACACAGAGAAGAGCAAAGACTACAACTCCCAGCAGTATTGTTCTGTGTCGACTAATCAAAGCAGGTGCTAAAGTAAGTAAACGTGTTCGCTGTGACAGTCCTCCACGGCACAAAGCTCAGTGTATCAGACCGCAGCCACGGGGCCACAGAGAGGACCACTGAGGACACGAGTCCATACAGAGGGACCCGCTGTTAAATGAATGGGAGGCTTTCACCGCACACGGAGCGCGTGTGTTTGCCAGCCCACACACGCGCTCCGTGCGCTCCTCGCGCAGCTCACGGCACGACTCGCGCGCTAGGGACTTGAAAACGAGCTCTAATAAGAATCTGTACTTGGCCGTATCGTGTCGCTCGGAGACAGAAGCGCTGACCTCCGCTGATCGCTCAGCACCAGCAGGTACGAGAGGCCCGAAGAAAGTCATCAATGAAACGGAACGAGGAGGAGACCGGGAGCAGCGCGCCTCTGCTCAGGGAGCGCAGCAGCTTTCTGCCACTGCGATCAAACCGCTCATAAATCCAGAGTCGTGCGCGTTCCCACGGAGCTCCGTGTCGGCAGTGAGGTGGAGCTCCAGATGAATAAACTCAGATTATTGCTCGGTCGCGTCACCGACTGGAGTTCCAGACAAGACAAATCTGCACAGTTAGAAACACAGTTCACGGAGCTCCACTAAAAACTCAACGGAACTGTTTATGGAATGGCCCATACATTGTGTTTCTGTAAATAACTGCATAGACACCTATTATAACCAATTTTAAATATGTCACCTATTCATAAACCCAGTATTAATATGTAAAAATCAAAAAGAGAACTTTTTTAAGCTGATATTGCCACGATCGGTGCCGGGAGCGATATAGCATATTACACTAGTCCTCTTCCGTTTATGAAAGTCGTTTCTCAATTCACAGCAATTATATGTGTTTCATAAAGCGTGAAAGTTACAGTTTGGCAGAGTCCTCAGCAGCCGGTGCAGTGGGCTCCTCATCCAGCGAGTCTGGCTCGCAGCCGCGCACACGGAGGAGCGACCTGCACGGACCAAGTGCAGCGGTCGCAGCTCTAGTTTGTGAATGACAGACCGACGTGCTATAATCTCTTCGTGTCTGACTGTAAATTAAACAGGGAGGCGGTATGAAGCTATACCCACCGATGAAGCTGATCTTTTTTTTTTCTTGTGCCAAAACTAGAAATTAATCAGCCTATCTTCATGGCTCATCCATTTGCAGGGATGCTTTAGAGCCGACATTTCAATGGACCACAAATGTGTGGATTTATATTAGAATTTTGTGTATATAAACAGACGGTAATTAATAGTATTAAGAAAATTGACAGTCTTCATTTTTGGAGACACTTTGCTTAAAATAGGCAAATTAGTAACAGGTTACAGTTATAAATGGAAGCAAGAGTTAGAAAAGCATTGTGCCCTTCTACCTCCTTCCATTGTCCTTACCTTGGCGCTCAGTTCTCCGCTGCTTTCCACCTGACTGTCTGCCATGTTAGATACAGACACAGAAATTAATATTCAGTCAGAATATAGAAAAATTTAAAAATAGACGTATTGTATATAGTCCAGTTGTTCTGATAAAAAAAAACCGTTGTGCTGTCAGCTGCGTGTCCGCCAGCCGGAGAGCCCTTCTTTATAGGCTGGTGGGAGGAGAAAGCTGCTCAGAGCTGCGCTGTGATTGGTGGATTGGCTTTGAAAATATTCAGCTTATTATTGGTCAGAGGAAAACAATAGCCAGCCCTCCTGTGTCTATGTGTGTGTCTGTGTGTGTGTGTCTGTGTGTGTGTGTCTGTGTGTGTGTTGTTCCCCGATGCTGATGGAGACACAGATACACTATAAACCTCACACATGCTGTGTTACTGACGCACACTTACATGTGTAACCGTTTCAAAAGTTGCAGCCTGCAGTTCAGCATCCAGAAGCCTCCTGCTCCCAAACCCTGCTGCAAGTCCTGCTCCAGTGGTGCACGAAGCATCACCTAAAGATTAGTGTGGAGTGGAAGGAGTCATGCAAAGGTAATATACCCCATACACCCCACAGACTCATGGTCCTGCAGTAGAAACGTACTTAAGTAGAAATACTAAAGCATTAGCGGCAAATTGTCATAATTTTAAACGTTTAAGCTGTCATCATGCAGATTAATTAATTATAGACTATTGATGAGGGATCAGCATAAGCTGCAAACTTTAGCCGTAGTGTTGCCAGCGCTATAAATAATTTGACCCGGTTTTAATCAATTATTGTACATCCTTAAAGTAGGACATCTTTATCTCACTGAGCGTGCAGAAAATTTTTCTTTGAAGAAAAGCATTCATTCAACAGCACATCAACAAAACAGTACTTGCATACATTTATACACATCAACTGTGTGTTCCAGAGGTTGTTCATATGTTAGCCTGTAGGTGCAGTTGTGTTACACTGCTCACATCACGTTGCCACATTGCCTAAAATATCCATGCCCAACTTTTTTTTAACTGGCTGTTGTTTCTATTGTCTTTCTACTTTTTCTTGCTCAGTTGTAGTACTGCTGTCAAGGCTCCAGAGGCAGGATGGGACCGGGGGGGTGCTGTGGGGACTCAAAGGAGAGATGGGGTGAACATATTAATTGGAAAATACTAACCTATTACCTATTAACATTTACATAATGCGTAATAAATTGTTCATTTTCCCAGTAAGACGTTAATACTGGAACTCCATGTAAAACACTGACGGTTCTCTAACGAGACCGCGGTTATTTTGTGCCGGCCTTCCCTCACCAACATGGCGGCTTGTAGAGCCCGTATTGCGTCGTGATTGCTTAGCACGTATACTGATTGGTTAGTGAACCCGAGTGAACGTAAAACTGACGCTTTGCGCCCTGTGAGTGGCTGGCAGAGATGTCAATCATCCAGAAACGCTTATGAAAGTGGGCGCGGCGCTCGGCAGCAGGTACAGACAGGAGCGGATCGGCACCGGCTGGACTCAAATCATCAAAACTGTTTTTCTAGATTAAATCAATGAGCGCATTTCGCACTTTTTAAAAGCCAACTTGGGTTGTTTGCTAAATACTTGTTTATAGTCAGATGTATAATTTGTTCATAGTAAAAGAACCTTAAAACAAGGCTTCCTTACTTTTATCTTTTTTTATTACTTTCTCTTGTATCATGCTACTTTATCAGAGACATCTCAGAGGTCTTGGAGTCTTAGAAGAAATTCCAAATATGGCCCATCAGGTGGGCACGGCCACAACAAAATTTGACAGTAGAACCCTGGAAGAACAACTATGATGAATTTCCATTTGTACTGAGACTCCAGGCATTTGGCTCAGAATAGAGCAAAAAAAAAAAAAGAGGGAGTTCAATTCAATTTATATAGCTCCGAATCACAGCAATCGCTCAAGGTGCTTAATATTGTGAGATAAAGACCCTACAATAATACACATATTCAACGCAGAGGTGTGATGTTCAAAGTTGATGAATTTCTGTTTGTGTGACTCATTTTATTATTTAAAATGTATTTTGTGCAGCAACAGCAGCTCAGCAGCAGAGGGCAGCAGTGGAGAGTGTGTATGGTGGGCTCTCTTTAATAGGATATAAGGAACGAAACCGTCGCCTACTACCGATGAAGGAAGAAAATATATATATTATTTTCTCCTTTTTTTTTTACCACTTCACAATTTATAAATAAAAACTGTTCTGACTTGAATTTAGTTTGATTTGAAGCAACAAGTTAAATGAACTGCTGGTGTTTACTCAACTATTTGGGCTTATTTGCAGATCTTTGTCCAATAAATAATTTATTCTAAATGATTTTATTAGCTCTCAGAAATGAGACTTTTTCCTTTTTTTTTTTTTTTTTTTTTT
>VUQJ01005067.1:10998-25527 GCA_015108635.1 Andinoacara biseriatus
TTTCTGTGAAGATTTTCTTTTTTTTTTTTTTTTTAGTATTTTGTGTGTCTGACTTTGTTTTCTGACATCCTCAATTCTCAATGCTCTACACTTTTTCAGCGATAGTTTGTTTGTTCAGCTTTTTTAGCTGGAGGGGTTCTGTTACTCCACAGTCCTCTTCAGAAAGATGTATGATAGAAACACTTGTGTGATTTTGGCAGTGCTCTTCTATCAGGCTTCTGGAGACTTGGAATCAATTTGTCAGCCAGTATTTTGGTATAGCTCTTGGCATTTGTGTTGCCATGTATAAATGCCATCTTTCCAATACTGCCTACATTCTTGCAGCTCATATCATCACACTCCCACCTCTGTGTTTCACTGTTAGGGATGGATTATGCATTTGTTGTTGTGGTAATAACTAACCCCTGTGCTAAATCTGTCACTATGCAAGGGGATGACTGCTCAGTCCATGGTGCCATATTAGGAAGATCATTAATCACCAATATTAGTGTATTATTTCATGCCTTTGTGAGGTTCAAGCAGACACATTTTTCAGTTTCCCCTGCATGACAGACTTCATGCAGTTAACAGGCTCACTGGAAATCACAGGTCTACTTTATTTCAGTGATTACAGGTTTGTGTGTGACTTATCAGAGGTGTGCTCACTTTTATTGTATTGGCATTCTAATGTGGGGCTGGTATTTTCAATCATGTTTTTTACAGTGTTTGTTTACAGTTGTGTGTAAGGGGAAATTTAAGTGGTTTTGTTAAAAGTTTTACTTACTTATGTTGTATATGTGAATGCACAAAACTAAGACCGTGAACTGTGTAACATTATAGCATATTCTGTTATCATTCCCATTGTCATTTTAACAATGTCATCCATTCTACATTAGGCAGCTGTGAAAGTAATTCTGGTCTACCTCTACTAGGAATGCTTGTGCAAAAAGTGAGCCCAGTGTAGTTGTCCTGTTAAAGTGAAGGCTCTGTTGGCTAATGTAGGTCTGACACTGACAGGCTAGGTTGTATTTTGCCTTTAATATGGGACTGTGTATTAGGGTCAAGACTTTTATCTGTTGCCTTTGCCAGGTCAGGTGCAGAACAGTAGCTGCTGGCATTGTGCACGCTTGTGTGCCTGCCAGTTTCTGATAATCTCTGGATTGAACGTGATTGTTGGATGATATTGGAGAAGAGCTGATTCCCCAGTTAAAGCCCGATTCTCCAGATGTTTGATGTTAGCTTGATATTGGCCTGGCAAATTTTTTATTTAGAGCCGTTTGGTGAGCAAAGTGTCACCGAAATATTCAAGTCTGTAGTTATGATGGTGCATTACACACTGATTAGGGTGCGACCTTCGAGTGTTTTTTTTGTAGACTGTTTGCCTGCTGATCAGAGAATTGTGCAAGCACATTAGTCACTGCTGTCTTCTTTTCCTCGTGACCTTGGGTGATGTATTGCTTTCATTATCTGCTGATGTACTTGGGATGTTCATTATGCAGTGTTTTGATATTGTGGTGGTGTCTTTCTGTTTGTCTGGCTTCTCTCCAGGCGTAAGGACTGAGCATGTGGATGAGCTGCGTGTCTTCCTATTGGTCTGCGGCCTCAGAAGAGTCAAGGATCCCCTCTTTTTGGTGGAAGTTTTTTCAAGTATGCTGTGAAATTCATCATGTGATATTGTTTAATTTATTTCAGCACATTGGCTATGAAATGCAGATAAGATACACATCAAGCTGGCTAAAGGAGGAAATCTAGCTATGAGATCAAACCAGACCCAATGCGTGTCAGTTCTCAGACCCCATCTATCGATACCCAATTTGATACCGTGCTAAAAAAATTAACTTCTGTATTTGAAAGTTATTTTAAGTCACTAACGTGGTAGGAGAGTGTTTCTTCAAAATGCTATCATTATAGTTTGTTGACAGGATGGAGACTAAAATGTAAGGATGGTTGCCAAGTAGCCTTCTAACATTACTATGAAGTGTAACATTAGTTACATTAGTTTAAGCAATTATATAATCTTAGCCATTGCAAACGTTTTAGGTTGTGGAACATACAGTAGGTGACTTCACAATGGCCCCGTCACCTGTCTCAAAAATATGATAACATGTACTACAGAATAACAAGAAAAAGTACTTCCAATGTACTTATTGCCTTTGTTATTAAGGCGTCATGGCACCGTGGACGTTACACTAGTCACCATCTCCAGCTTGCACTTTTTCCTGTGCTTATGGGCTTTGTTCTTCTTCTTCTTCTTCTTCTTCAGCATGTAAGGATAGATAAGGACACAGGTGTGTGCTGACCATGCTGGAAGAACTGAAGCCTCTGTATATACTCTGTCTATGACACCTATGGTACCAAAGGGAAAAAAAAAAACAAGTACTGTATCATAAGTATTGGTTCTGGTGATATTCTAAATGTACAGCAGCCTCAACAATGGAGGTGCAGAACATGGTCCATTCAGACTCAGTGTCCTCGGTTTCCCTCGGAATGCTATTGAAGCTCTACCGGAGGTGGGAGTTGTCAGGCATTCCCAGCACAACCTCACTATATGTTTAGGTGTGCCAGGTCTGTCCAGCGTCCTCCCCCAACACCTGATCCAACTCATCACCAGGTGGTGATCAGTTGACAGCTCAGCTCCCCTCTTCACCTGAGTGTCCAGCACATATAGCCGCAGATCTGATTATATGATTATAGAATTGATCATCTACCTGCAATCTAGGGTGTCCTGGTGCCACATGCAATTATGGACATCGTTATATTTGAACATGGTGTTCGTTACAGCAGATACTGTATCGTGGAGAACAGAGCAAGGATTGCTCCCCAGTCAGCGTGAAATAGTCTCTCATCCTGTAGGTGGATAAACTCTATCTGGACAAAAGGTTAACTGACTTCCATCATCAATACAACAATGACCCGGCCATCCTCTAAATAGGGAAGCCCAAGACAGCATTGACGAGGGCAAACTGGTTAGCAAAAAGAGATTCATGCGTACTGTGCTCTTGATCAAAGGTTTTGTTTATCTTACCTGATATCGTTGTAGCTCCTGAGATACCTACCAAAGGACTTAAAATTACCTTTATGGTAGTTAACGCGGCAGGAGGTGTCACCAAGGCCACATTTGCTGTGATGGCATGTGTAAATACAGCGAGAGACGGCCTTTTTAGCCAGCTTAACCTTATAGCCTTTCTTACTGTATTTATGTAGGAAAACTGTTGTAGAGGCAATGTCCTAATCAATTAGACCCCCACAGCTAAGTTTCATCTAATTGAAAGTGTTTGTGTAAGTGCAGTGGGGCAGCTTATTCTCATTTTGTCAGGTCTTGCCTTCGTGGCTTTTATGGTTTTTCATTTAATGATGGAAATCCTGTATATCATATAGATATTTAATATTTTTAGCTGTAGTAATTGCCTCTATTTAACATGCATGGTTTCTTTTTCAAATTTCCCTATACTGTCTGTGACTTCCACAGCATGCAGTTATTGTAATGAGACAGCACTAGAGGGCGTCAACATTGTATATTAATATTTAGAAGAGCAGTTAAATTTTCACATCCCCATTCTTGGAATTAGCATGTACTGTCCACGCGCTGAAAAATGACAGCACAGTGCATTAAACAAGTGCAGCTTGTAGGAATCGATGCAAAAACAGCTTCACTTCTTTTGACGCATGTTCATTTCTTTTAATAAAACAAATTGCGTCGTTGCTGTTGTTGTTTACATTGCCAGTTATATTTTATGTTTTTCAGAGTGGCATTGTGAGAATCTGCTGAATGTGTTAGTCATTATTGGGCCCAAGGTAAGTAAATAGTCCTCATACATAGGTCTGAGGTGGGGGTTTGGTTTGGTTTTTTTTTTGGTATGTTTTTGTTTTTTGCCATGTGTCTCACTCTGTTCTCTCTGCTGTCACTCTGTGTACTGTTGAAATTACCTAGAAACTTCCCCCAGGAATTGAGGCAGCCTCTAATTGGATAGAGCAGAGATACAGGCTTTAGTTGTTATGCTGGAATTAACGGGCAGTGCTGGAAGGAAATGTCTTCTGAAAACTGGGGAAGGGTCAGCTGTAGTGGTGGTTTGTTTTTGTGTCTGTCTCACTACTTGATATACGGATGCATTGGCTGCTTCTGATTAGCACTTGCCTTTGGGTAATGACCTGTACAGAGCACACTTATTTTAATACTCATAAATGGGGATGTATCTGCATGAGTGTTGGCAACTTAAGTTACAGGTTTGCTGCCCTGTCACGAATAATTATATTTCTGTCCTGTGTATCTCCCTGAAAACATTGCACGCTCAGGTACATGCTGTGTAACTTCATGTCAAACAGTACAAATAAATAACAGGAAAATAGTAATTGAACTCTCACAGCCTGCTATGAATGCATCAATCAACTAGTCTATCACACAATCAAAATTGAGGGTTTTTTTAATTTATATTGTACATTAGAAAAACTATATATATATATATTTTTTTTTAATCCGGTTGCAGTTTTATGTTAAAATCGATGTCATATCCCAGGGAACAGCAGCAACCTCAGTCCTTTTTTTTTTTCTGTTTTATTTCCAATTTCTCACCCATTGTTTTCTCTGTGTGCATGTCTTCATCTCCTCTTCCCCCTGACTTGCTTTGATATAGCATCAATGTACAGTACTTTAGCGTCTGTTCTTTCTTTCAAACAGTGGTCTCGGGCAAAAGGTACGTTCTCCTTTAGTTTTGCTCAGAAACAGCTCAATTAGGCATGGCCACGGGCTCGTGTGCACCATCTTACTGCCGCTTCTTGCTTCTTGCGCGGCTTTGCTGCTGTTGTTTGATGAAACGGTTCAGTCGAAGCAGAAACATGTGATTCATCCTGACACATCTGAATCACAGGCGTGTTTGTTTAAGGAATGGAAAGATGTTATTAATTTTATTCTAAAAATGTTTTTGTATGACAGCCAGATTCCCCCTGCGTTAATTTAAGGATTTTGTTTTTTTGTAGAATAGTGCCAAGCTGATTAAAGAAGTAGAAGAAGAAAGAAAAAAAACAAATCTAAAAGTGCAAGGAGGAGCTGGAATGAGACATTCCTTGCTCGGGCTGTCATGACATCACAGAAATCAGTACCGCTATTTCATTCAAGTAATAAGCGCTCTGGCTTTGCAGCATCTGTCATTAAGAGGAAAATTCAGGTCAGTTTGTCAGCGATGACACATCTGACTTCTCTGTAAATGGGCTTTAAATTACCAAGTAAAATAAATCCAGACGATTCTAAAAATGCAGTCTTAGCTTTTGTAACATTAGCAGGCTTTGCACCATATTTATTTGTTGACAACAAATACATTTAAATCTATCTTTCTGTAACAACAGTGGAGGTATGACAGATTTATTAGAATAACCAAAATTGAAGCCTTCTCCTTATGGCTGAGCTTGTTTTTCTTACTCAGTGCAGGCTGGGCTTAAACCATGTGTGCTTGCCAGCAGAGCCTACGTCCTGATCTGTCACCTACTTGTTTTATGATTTCTGTTGAATCCCAGAAGTTCCAGGATACAGTTATTTATTTTTTAATACTAATTTGATGAAGGCGTTGCGTGAGCTATAATATGAAAGAAACAAAGGTAGCAGCATGCTTAGTAGCATCTTTGACCCACATTCCTATGCTTTGACTTTACTGTCTACAGGCTAATGCATATAAATCCCACGTTGCAATTAATCAGATTGGCCACCCTGCCCACCCTGACCCCAATCTCTAAAAATACAGGATTTTGTAAGAATGATTTCTCATGATAGAAGTTTTTAATTATGTCCTTCTTTATTTTATATCCATGTGATTAGGGCACTGCAGGCATCCTTAATAAAAACTGAGTTTCTGACAGAAAAGTGGTTTCACGTGTTTTGGTCATTTTTGTATCTTTGTTCTGTTTTGGCTTTTTTTTTTCTCTTCTCAGATTGACCCTGTGCTTACTGCTGAAGTAGAAACAGTTGTTAAAAGGTAGGCCTTCTTTTTACTTTTGTGTTTAAACCGACCGTTTTTCTGTCTAATTGCCATGATTTACCTTCTTTTGAGACTGCCTGCCTTTGTGTTTATTTCATGCTGTGCACAAATGCATTGAAACAATTGTAGCTTACACTCATCCTAACACAATGTGAACAGAATACAAAGTAGCGTAGAGCACCAAGGTCCTCTTTTTATTATCTGTCCTCCCACACTCAAGTCTCGGCTGATCTTTCAGTTTTTCGCCACAGGCCTTCACCACAGCAGAGATCTTTGCGGCAGGAAGCTGCCCTCTCTGCTTAAGACTTTACCTGGATGCTTTGTTCATGTCACACATAGTGCAGCTGTGTTTCTTTGCCTGAACTTGTCACTGCTGTTCAGCATCATTCACGCCTCTGTGAACCCTGAGTCACACCAAACTGAGTTTTGCCACTGCTTCTACAGAACAGCAGGGGTCTTCTTGGCCCAGGAGAGGTGCCAACAGGAGCTTCACGCTGCCATGAAAAGGTGCTTCGCTGTGGTCAACAGCTCTATTTCAGAGGGCATGTCCGCAGCCATGTTGGAGGTAAACATCTTCGAGGGTCATGGGTAATTAGACAGTAGGGAAATAAAAATAAGAATTACAGTTTGATAATGGTAGTTTGATTTATCAGGGCATCTACTCTTTGTGAAAAATCTAAACCATGTGAATATGTCTCACTGTTTGTTGTTGCGCTATAATGTTATCTGGCCACTTCAGGGACAATTACCCAAATTAATTGCTTGACTCCAATCTTCCCATTCCTGAGCGAGCAAATCCTCTTAATCTTTTTTAAACACAGCAATTAAGACAATCCACAGTAGGCTTAAAGTGTTATTAGTTTGTTAGCATGTTTCACTTAACAAGGTATTATCTTGTGCAGATTGTTAATTCTTTAAGTGAACTGAAGAGCAGAATTTCACTGCTGTACAATATCCAAAGTGCTAGAGCGATTGCTTCTTAATAGTGACAGAATAGGCAGGAAACCTTTGCCTTTGACTTCATATTTATTGTTTTTTGTGTTTTCTTCTGCTTCGCCAGGCCATGGATCTTGGGGTACCTGTGCTGGCTAGAGATATTCCAGGAAATGCAGCTGTTGTACAGCACGAGGTCACTGGCCTTCTGTATTCTTCCCCTCAGGTATAGATTGACTGACCGGCTCTGTAGTTAAGCCAAGCACTGTAGTCCATAAACATACAGATTGTTTTTATGGACTACAGAGAGGATAAACTGTTGCTAGGACTACAGGGACTCCTTTCACCTCAACTGACCAGAAAAGTACACACTCATATTAAGTAGTACCAACACACTGATGTGGGACAACTGGAGGATTTTATGTCCTGCTGTGTTATAAAAAGTCTCACACTTTTAATCAGAAAAAAAAACTTAACTTTGCATCATTTTGTAAACTTCGTTCTAGTTTTATCAGTCCAATCTAAGCAGGTAAAATATAACAAAAGACGCCTTCTTCTGTTATATTTTATTTTATGTTTCCTCAGGTGCTTGGATTAGAATCAAAAAGTGCACCCTTTAGGGACAGAACAAAAGATACCATATTACCACATAGTGATGCAACAATTAGCAGCAAGGTGGAAAGTAAGTAATCCCCCTTGAGAGCTGCTCAGTCTGATATTCAATAAGGTTAATGCAATGGGAGAGAGCATAGGATAAGGCCAACTGGCAGGGCTTAAGCATTGCATTGTCAAGCCCATGCTGTAGCGTGATGTTGTTGTAATGGTGAAGATAATTCCTCTCTGCACGTGTGCTCCACTGAGCTGCTGGTAGGAAGCTCACACAGATGGTTGCAGCAACTTGGATCAGATAAACGAGGACCTCAGCCAGGACTGATGGGCAGTGAGCGCTAGTCTTTGAGCCACTTTTGCAGCACCTCCCATGCAGGAGTTTGTGCATGCAATAAAATCGTTCCTTATTTTTTTTACCGACATTATTTCTTGTTCTTTAAGATGCAATTACATGAGGAGTGTTAGTATTAAGAAGTGAGCCGAACCAAGCAAACACAAAAGCACTCATAAGCTTTAAATAGAAAAAATGGTCCGGCCTGTCAGGCTCTATAATTTGCACCAAGAGTGAAGTGAATATAAGCGTGCCGCTCGTAAGTTGCGCTTTAATCCTTGTGCTGAGGATTTATAGCCCTCATACGTCCATACAGAAGAGTTGTTTCCCACCGAGAGCCTCTCCAGACATAATCACATCACTTGAAGTGAAGTAAAGCAAAATGGCCTGCTGACTGGCAGTGGCTAAAACTTTGTGTGCCCATTGGCTCACTGCAGCAGTGAATGTTGGCTGTCATGTTGCAAGAACACTTCAAGGCACTTTGACTTCATTTTGTTGGAGGCTTCTTACAGCCTGCTGGGCCAGCAGATGAGCAACTAGGATTCTAGATGCTGAGTGGATGGACCTCATTCAGTGACTAGGCAATGGTGTTATTGCTCCTTTTTTAACTGTTAACCGTTCTTTTATCCTCATCTTTTCTCTTCCATGTTCCCATCACGGCTGGTTGTACAGTATTTTTTTTTTAACTGTATCACTTCGTTTGTTTTTCTTTTTTACATAAGCAAATGAGAGGTGGCAGCTATTAGGATAGAAAAGGGGGTCTATTGGGCATCCATATTTAGATATGGAGCCACAAATATCTCCTTCCTTTGGCTATGTAAAGACACTTTTGAAGTATTTGCTAATCAGTGCACAGGCTTCTATCTGAGTTCTGTTTTGTGCCTTGGATTATCGTTTATGCTTTAAAAAAAAACATATCTCCAGGCACCTTCACTGGCAAGCTTCAAGTGGCATTTGGCAGTGAAGGAGACTAATTTTGCCTTTATCCTTGCCAGGAATTTGTGCATCAATCTCAGAGGCTGTTGTCAGATCATGAGCTGAGAAAGAGAGTGGTGAGGAATGGAAAACTCTGCGTGGAAATGCATCATGGCGTGAAACAGGAGAGAGAAACTTACCAGCGACTGGTGGACACTTTGCACTGAGCACATTAAACCACAATCTGTACACTTCCTCAGGGGTTTCAGCAGGAGGGAAAAGAGTGACACCACTGTATCTATGTTGCACAGGTATAATTATGGCAGGTGTGTGTTTGCATAATAATCCTGTTTTATCTGCATTACCGAACTGAAAATAATGCTGAAGAGTGCTTTGAACCAAAGACATAAGATATTTATGATGCACTGTAATTTATGGTCTAATTGTGACAAAGGGACATATACTGTGTTTATTCATTCTGCTTAATAAATGACTGGTTGTTGATCTAAAAATGTTATGGTAGTTTGTCCGAATGAAGTGCAAGATCTTTCCAGGTTATACTATCCCTTTCTTTTTTTAATAAAGTGCAATGATTGGGTTACACAAATTGAGTGACCCAGCAAAACTTTGTTTAAAAGGTAGAAGGGCACAAAAGATCCTTTTTCTTTGCTCTTACAAAGGTTGATTTTCACAACATACTGCGCCATAAGCACTATAACAAAAACCTGTAAAATCAAGATTAGCATTAGTCTAGGCAGTCCACACAGCTCAGCCACAATCCCAGCACGGCATTGCTCAGCTGATGCTGTTCTCTGTTTAAGCCGCTTCAGCCTGCTCACACTTGCTGCACTCCTTCAAGCCGCTTTGCAACCGACCTTCACCCCAGCTCAACTTTTCACGCTTAACTTATCTTAAATATCTGTTTTCACTGATGCCTGGTTTGTTCTTGATACTGCTCTCACAACTTCATGCAGTCCACGTATCTGTGCAGAAAGGTGGGAGGGGTCCCAGAACAGAGCCATGTTTCCAAATGTGAAGTACTGCAGATGGAAATAATCCTGTTTTTTTCTTCTAGACTATAATGAAACAATATTTGTGCAGCAATTCAATAACTCAAGTGGCTGGTGCTCGATAGAAAATTAATAGGCAGTATTCAAGATCATTCTGTTTTAATTTAAAAAAGCAACTAAAAATTAAACCAACTTAAAATTACAAATAGATCTCTTATGTTGCATAATAGAAAACATCCCTTTTGGTTCTTATTATTTTAATCAAAGCCATTATGTCTAGTGAAATCAATATCAGATTTTGTTCTGTATTAAAACTGATTATTGATATATTTGTAATCTGGGACACTTTTTCTGCGTGTCTTTGTATTGTACGTATTTATCAGCATGTGAGTGCAGAAATTTAGAAGTAGATGGCCACATGCAGCATAAATATTAGGTGGCTTTGTGTAAAAGGAGTCCATCTGAAACAGCCATCTGAAACATGATCACACACATCTACTCTCCAGTATTAACAATAATATACAGTACATGTACATGTAAAAGGCCTTGATAGGTAATGAAATGTGGAGGAGGGCAATTTTAAAATCACAAATTCTTGACAGTTTTCAGAGTTGACAAAGGCATTGAGGTGATCAAAGCCACATCTGCTGTACATGTGAGGTCTGATCAGGTTCTGTATTATAACGGGTCCCCAGGCTCTGTGATGGGCACTTGAGGTTCCTCCACACAACTGTCCTCCTTTCCAACCCAATGGATGCCGTGGCCATTCTCCCTGGGTGGGAGATGTGGTGAATGCTGGCGCTCTAGTGTGGAGAATGTGGTAAATTGGACTCTCTTTCTCTTGCTGGTGGGCGAGTGCAGGGACTCTGTATGCATAGGTTTGCCTCTAAGGGTGCCTACGCAGCTGAGGGGAGAATCTGTGACAGAGGCCAGGCAACTGGGCCTCCTGGAAAGAGAGCCAGTCTTATCAGGCCCAATGTCAATTACAGTAGTTGTAGTTTGGGAGTCTTGCTGGACCGGGCTGCCTGGCACGCTCATCACCAGCTCAGCATCTGTGCCTAGCCATACCCAGTCATGCCTGTGTCCTGTGGGTTCCTGGCCATGAGAGGGAGGCTTCTTGTGCCTGAACTTAACAACATACGAGACACAGTTTACCAGAAAAACCAGGATGGCCAGGCAAAAGACACCCAGTAGAGCATACATGCCGATCTCTAAGTCTGATAGAGGTCTGTTTGCCAAAACCTCTTCGCCACCAACTTCTACTTCTGTTGTCCCCTGCCCAGGTGTCTCCACCTTAGTGGGGAAGTTGTTGTAGTTTACCAGATTCCTGGGAGCTTTCACTGTGCTAGTGAAGCTAACACTGCTCATGTCCTCCACTATCATATTGTCTGACCCGTATCCTTTGCTGCTCTCTCCAGGACTGCTCATTAGGCTGACATTAGCCACAGTGGTGGGGCTGCCAGGGCTTCCTGAATTACTGGTCTTACCCACTCCTCCGAGGCTACCGCTGGTAATCAGGGTTCGTTCTGTAGATTTGATGGTAGTTGTGATCTTCTGCATGGCACTTTCTTCTCTATCTGAGTTTGGCATGCGTGGCGGAGGATCCTGGGACGGTTTTCTCTGCCTCCTCTTACTTTCCACTTCGGCCACATTGTTCCCATAGTTACTTCCCTTGTTGCTAACAGTACTACTGTCAAATATTCCATCTGATCGACGAGTATTCACTTGAAATTTGACCTTGAGGGTCCCGTTGCCTACGGCAAAAGTGCTTTTGCGTTTGGACTTCTGACAGGCCCCACAGATGGACATCTCTACTCTGACCAAGACTCCCTCACCCTCTCCCTCTGCCACCACCACTGGTGGCGTGTCCTGCACTGACACCACTCCCTGATCTAGAGATGTCACTGTCACACGGAAAAAGGCTTGATCATATATGTCAAGAGGCGTCTGATTGCCATCACTGAATTGTATCCAAGCACTGACCAAAGCTTCCTAAGAGAACAAAGAAATTGTGAAAGTTGTAATTGGACTTTGAATCTAAAATGTATTTTAGAGACATATAAAAAAAGATAAAGAATGTTACCTGTTTGGGAGTTTGTAGAACCTCTTGTGTGGTTGTGGTAGCCAAGATGGCCCTGTTGCTTCCTGGACTGAGCTGTAATGTCATGGAGAGGCCTGTAACCAGCTGAACCCCCAGCTCTGTGATGGTCACTTTGTCATCCACAACTTTGATAGTTGTCTTAGCCAAGATGGCATCAGACAGTGGAGAAAACACCTGTCAACAACATCAGATAAAGTCAGTTTGTAGGCTGCCTGTTACCTGCTGTCCACTTAAAAAGGAAAGCCAATTCATTCGATGATCTGACTAGCTGCTTATCTCTTTTCCACCAGTGCAACTCCTAAGTCTAACTTGGGTGACATAAAGCCGCGTAATGTTCGGTTCTCCCTGTCCCTGTTGAAATGTGGGCTGGTCAAAATGCAACAAGTAGGAACTGGCTGTGTACCAGCAGCAGTATTGTGTCAGTAGACATAAGGTATATGAAGTTGGTCACAAGGTTATTCCAAAGAGTGCTTCAGTTTATTACCTGGATGGTAGTGGTCCCAAAATCTCGCCCTGACAGCACTCTTCCTGCCTGTAGCCTTGCCACTCGAGTGTCCTCCACCTTCATGAAGTACCGAACCAACCTTGTGACATCCACCTGCCAATCAGACCCCAGGAAATACACCTTAGGATCCCGAGGGTCTTCTTGCTCTGCCATGAAATGGGTTAGCACCCTCACAAGGGCGTGCTGAAACTGCAGCATACATCCCTTCCCCTTCCGGTCATCTTCGTCACTGTTCCAGCCAGTTCTGGGATACAAGCACAGAAACATACGGGCAGGTCAGCCCTATCACACAATACATGCTTTCACCTCTATACTAATCACTCAGCCCTGTCTCTTTGTTTGATTGGATCACATTGAGTTATTGCAGTACATTACATAATGGAATCTAACCTCTAAATCCTTAGATATGATTTAAATTTGTATCAACCAAAAAAAATCACACCTAGAAATCAAATAAGGGGATTTTGTTTGGTTTCCTACCTTTTTGAGGTCAGGATGGGCACCCTCCAGCTTTTGATCTGGCTCAGCTCTGTGTCTGACACCTCAATCTGGAGGGGGAGCCGGGGCATCCACACATTCAGTTCGAGCTGGGCACTCAGGTAGCTGTAGGTAAAGTTTACCGTCATCTTCACCTTGCCCTTAATCTCTTTTCCATTCACGAAAACATAGTCACATCTGTCTGACACCTGGAGAGGAAGAGGTCATGTAAGAAAGGAAACAATCCATCAGTACAGTGTCTTATCATTTTAAATTCTATAATTTCAAAAAGTTTGTGTAAGTGTGGTTATGTAAACAATCTATATCATACTCGGGATTAAATTGCTGTCAGTGAAGGAGATATTAGTGTTCCTACTAATGACAAAAAATAATCTAGTATTCTCATGAAAGTCACCATTTTAACACATCGGCCATTCTTACAGCAACAAATAGCCGTGAAGCAGTTTTGCACTGCATGTGTTACCGCAGTAATGTCAGCTGGCTGTAATAAACTACTTTGACGATCACCGGTGTGAGGCGTTAGGAAGAGGCAGCATTGCAGTTTTATGTTAATCAAAATATCATGTGGTGCAGTGCTGAACATCAGTCCTTCACAACCAAGTGCATTCATTACAACATAATTTCAAAGGTGACCTTTGCAAGTTTGGGCAAGTGCTCGAACATCGGTTTGCGTCACGTAAGAGGTGTCCCTCGGTCTTCTCGACAGCCGCTCAGCTTCTTTTGGCGAATACGATAATTAACAAAACATTGAAATCCAGTGAGTGAAAATGCACAGGGGAAAATAGGGAAAAAGCACTGACTTTGACAGATGACTAATGGATGAATACATATATCAAATAAGTTACATCTCACACTGGCGTGGACCCAGGACTTACGGAGGGTGCTGTCACTGGGTCATGCTATTTTTTGCAAGGATCCTGTGTCACCATTGCATCTGAGCACTGCATCCATGAATGGAGAGCAGTCTTTCGAATAACCCCATCACTCATCATGTCAGTCTTGCTGCTAACTCAGATGCAGTTGTATTTTTTTTTTTATATCAAGCAGCAAATTTACAAGATGTGGCACAAAATCCTTCAAATAGAAAACAAAAATTTCCAATGAAAACATGGAATAATAGTAAGGACTCATTTATTTTCAGTAAGGTAAGGCAATTTGCTCATTTTCTTCTGTACTAGAGGAGCGCCACTTAACTTGGCATGGGCTGCGTTCAAATAATATTATGAACAATAAGTTAACAGGGAATGCCATCTTAAATGTGCCGTCCGCCAGCTCGTCCCAGTCACAAGAACGTTCCTCACCATGTTTGGTGTCAAAAAGCCATTTATTTTAAAATGGGATTTGGCTTTGGGTACGATATTAAAGACGAGCAGAAATTAAAAATGTTGAAATGCATGCTTCACAGATGCAACTGTGCCCATGCAAATAGAGAGTTTTAGTGAATGTGCAGAATCAGTGTATCCGAGGTTCAGGAATTACTCAAGAGTTCACGCTTGATGTAAATCTCTTGGTTAAATTACGGAAACGCTGAATAAAAAGTTCTGATTAATAACGTCTATGTTTAAAATGTACAGGTTTAAATCCTTTCTACTATTAGTGACAAAGAGGGTGTATTTCCATGTTTGTCTCTGTATCATTTCAACACATCTGAGAATGGCTTCCACTAAAAAACAGTGTTGTTT
>VUQJ01005071.1:11623-28541 GCA_015108635.1 Andinoacara biseriatus
ATCTAAACTGTCAGCATGACACAACGTGGGAGGTCTGACAGACGGGTGAGTGCCTTTTTCATACTCACAGCTGTGTGTGTGTGGGTGTGTGTGTGTGTGTTGTAAAAAACAATATTTTTATGTATTTTAATCAAGATTAAAAAATGGATATATTTCCATTAAATATTTTTCATTCAGTTATGCTTTTATTTTACAGCGTTTATCTGTAGTGTGTGCAGGCTGTCAGTCCAATGTTTACCTCATCTGTCAATGTGTCCACGTCTATTTCCTCTGGAGGAGGCTGTAAAACTTGGTGAAAGGAGTCTGACAGGGGTCGATGAGCCAATGAAGCTCACTTCTGAACAATGACAGTGATACTGAGGTGAACTGTTAAGGATATTCCGAACCTTTCTGCCAGTAAGCACTGCTGTTCATGCTGGTGTTAGCTACTGTTAGCCAGTGTTACTGAAGCTTTCTTTGAAGTGAATCTAATGTTGTCAGGCTTTGGCAGTTCTTAAATAAATTCGAATACAAAGCGTGAATGTATTCAAGCAGAGGCAAGATGGGATTTTTAGGATCCTCAAGCCTAACAACATTAGACGGTAAAACTTTAGCTTATAACTGACTTTTTCTCTCATAACCAGCTTGTTGCCAGTTGACCAGAGATGAAAGGGCTGCATGTCTAATCTGCTATCAATATTTAACTGCAACAATATTGGAAAAAGATGAGGATGTTTATGCACATTTTCTTATGTTAGAGCTCTGACTTTAGTTCAGGAGATGAGGTTTCAGTTGAGGAGCAAGAGGATGAGGTGGACATGAGAGAGAAGAAAGAGATGATGAAAATATGAATATTCAAATCTTAAATGGTCATATATAGTTTGAAAGAGCTGTTATTATTTTTTTGGCAAAATTTAGGTGCTTAGACTGTTTTTCCCCATTTCCCCCTTTCCTGTCATCTGGAACATTCTAATAGAATTTTATTGGGGTATAGAGAGCAAAAATGGCCCAAATCCAAGAGATTGACTGTTTTGTGTATGTGTACTGTTGAGTTTGTGCCTTGTGCCAAAAAAAAAAAAAAAAAAGCTTTTTCAATCTTCACAGGTAAGAATCAGAAGCTACCACTTCCTTGCACCTAGCACTCACACAGAGACAAAGCACAGCACGGCTCTAACTGTCTTACAGGTCAGAAAAGGTTGTGTTTTCTGCCAGACAGTAGCTACTGTTGTGCCAAGACTGCACCAATCATGAGGCAAATGCTGCCTTATCACAGAAACCAGGTGTCAATAGCAGCTTGGTCCACTTGCTAAGAAAGCGAGCAACAACAAAAACTTGTGTACAACACAGCACCTGGTGTTACAGTCCCGCTGTTTCTCCTGCCTGCTCTGACAGTGTGGATGATAGAAAGTCACCTTGGCAAAGAGTTGCAGCAAAAAAGTTCAAGCATGGCAACTCAAACCATTATATCCCAAATTCATATTTGCAGTTACATTAAGTGTAAAAACTTATGGGTTTAACAGTCCATATCCATTTGAATGTGAAAATTATCCTCAAACTTCTATAATGAAGGAAAAGCACATTTAGCTTCAATGACTGTAGTTTCAATCATTAATCTCTAATGCAAAGCAAATTAGGAAGAAATAAAAGTTAAGCATTTTCCACAGCTATTTTACAAATCCAACACTGATTTAATGGGTAAAGCAAATTCCACAATCTTAATAATCCCAATAAGATGAGCATGATCTGATTAATTACCATGATAATGAGGATACTTATTAATTTATGTGTTCTAAAACCCAAGGCAAAGGGAATCAGGATATGAAAACATAATTAACTCTTACCTCGACAGTGAACTCCTTCATCGTACCCGTCTTCACAATCTCTAGCCCCATTGCAGAGTTTGTTGAAATGAATACATTTTTTTGTCCCCACACACTGTATGTGATTAAGGGGGCATCTAATCACCACCTCTTGTGCACCTGAAGCAGAGAGAAAAAAAAAATACAGTCAAGAATCAACATTTATTTTAACATTATAAATTCCTGTTGAGCATTTTTTAAGCACAAGGACATTTATAGTGGGAGACAAAAAAGACCATATGTAATTAAAAGAGCATGTTTCATTGTAATCATCAGCATTTCTTGCATGTAATCACTTTTTTCAGGTATTTTTTTTTGCAGTGTCTTCTCAAAATGCTGATACTTTCATATGAGGATGAAGAACCTGTACATATGCAAATATATTTATACTTCGTAGCCTTGTTCCTTACACACACAACAGATGTTCGCCACACTGCTTCGCAGACACGCTGGTGAAGTCTTATAACAAACGGCCGACTCTCACCCTCAGCCAGGCAAACAGCACAGAGCAGCTGTTTAAGGATTCATGAGGCACATAGGTGACCCTCATTCACGTAGCAGCCACAAGAGCACATAAAACACAGCTGACCAATCCACTGGCACAGTAAATGTGTCACAGCTCCACCTTAACTACATTGATATCAATTACCAGTGTGCTGTTGCAGGCGCTTAACGGGAAGATTTATCGCGCATGTGATGAGCGCTGCAACAATCCCTAGAGTTCTCCTCCTAGCACACTTAGACCATCTTGATTGGATTATTACCTATCACAGTGTCCCTTTTTTACTGTAAAGTAAAGGACGCAGCAATTAATGTGGCTATTATAAAGAAAAAGCATTACAGATTTACAGAAGAAATATGTGGTCAAGTAGGTGTATGTCTGTACTGACACAATAATGATATATCAGTTCCTTCTCCTAAGCATTTTATTACCTTAAAATGGTGACAAGTGATGTTCTTTAATGAATATGTCTTGGCTTCACTCTGTTCAGGCACTGATGATTCACACTCTTTATGCCACATTTAGGTAAGTCAACTCTAAGTGACCTTGTCTGAGAGTTTATATTTCACATGAGCGAAATGGCAACCTGATCTGCTGGGATCCAAAATGTGTTTGGAACATTAGTCCTTTCAGTCAGTTTCCGTTGTCAGAGTGTTTTAGGATGGATTTGAAAATTGAGACCTAACTTGCTTTCTACATGGTGAATCCTGTATCTGTAATTATTAATTTTTAAAATACTGCTAGTGGTCTTCAATGGGCTTATACATTCTATTTATATGCTTGCCTGAGAAATTAAAAATGCATGTAACTGCTAGGATTTCATACACCTCACACACTTGGAATCAAAATTGAACACTGACATCTCAAATGCATCTTCTTACATTATAGTGTGCAAATGCTGGTATGATGGGAAAGTAAAGCTCTGACTGAATGTTTCAGAGCACTCGGGGGAATTTCAAACCTTACAGAGAGACGAGATATTCTTTCACTGAACAGTCAACTGAGTGCCCCAGTGTCCATTTGGCAAATTTGCTATTTAGCACACAGCTGTAAGGGTCTCTGACAACATATCAGTGTTGTCCTCCTCTCCCTTTGCTTTCTCGCCGCATGGGCTCTAATCTAATGTGATAAGGGGAGGATGGTGCATGAATATTCAGTGGCTCTGATCTGTCATACAGGGGGAACACAGATGGTCTCTCAACGGCTGAGGTGCTCAGAATTCCTTTGTCAATTGCCAACCTACTGTACTATATGGGATGTTCGCTTAAAGTCGAATATATAGTAGAGGATTTGATTACGTCATATATGCTTCTCTAGAGACCATTAGCACTGAAGAGCATCTTGAGCTACTAACATACTGTATTACGAAAGGTCATTTCACTGCTGTAATTCATGCAAAAGCTCCCAAGAATAATACAAACAGCTTTTTCAAGTGTCTTGCGTCATCTTTTAAATTACCAGACTAAGTATCTAAGTGGTCAGATTGAAGAGCAATACACAGGTGTTTTCTTCAAAGCTGCACAAACTGACTTTTGGTCATTATCAGCTAAAAGTTTCAGAAGATAAGTATATAAATATATGAATAGACCATAAGATTTAAAAACAAACAAACAAACATTTAGACCCTGTTGTATTTGGTCATTTTTGCTGTATAAAATTAAATTCAAGTAAAGCACAAAAACGTCTTGTCTTGCAGTAGCTATAAATTAACTACTTAAAATAAAGCATTTCTAGTCTAAGTTGTGCACATTTATTACAGCCAACATTCCCATAAGTGTTGCAATAGACCTTTTTTCATAACAGATATTTTGACGTGTCACAGCACCATGGCAATTAATAACACTGACTCATTTCCAATTAGTGTCCCAATAAGCCATGCCAGTATGCAAATCAGCACGACCACTCCTAAGTGATGAGAAGCCACTATTAATACACCAATTAAGAGACTTGCTTCCAGGAAAAAAGGTACAAGTTTAAGCTTCTATTACATATTTTTACAGAGACAATACAGGGAGGCAGATGCTTACAAATATATATATCACAAAAATTGCATATGTGGCAGGCAACAAAGAAATTTTCACTGGTCAGCAATAAAGAGTCATCAGGCCCTCATCTGAAAAGATCGAGGTTCTGACTCTGCGCCTTACGTGAAGAAATAATACATTTGTTAAAGACGCTAACTTTATTATTTATCTAGTCTAATCAGTTAAAAACAAGCATACATATAAGTTTCAATCAGATATTATGATCCCATAAGCCTTCTTTTTGAAAAAAATATTACTGGACATAGTGTTTACATAGCAAAAATGACATCTCTGTTCCATCACATATGCCACTGCGACATTTCTTTTTAAATTGTTATCTAAATGCATCCATGATGATGATGATACACCATCACCTGTGTGATTTTGGAGGAAATATAGCCATAAAAGTCCCAAAACTGAGCAACATTCAACCCCAACAAGAAGCAGTAAATGGTTTATTTAAAAGTAAATGCATCGGTGGGTTTTTTGGGGCTTGTGGGGATGATATCTCCCACCTGACCTGAGGTGCTGGCTCTTCCTTGCTGTAACATTTGTGTTGTACCTCATCAATCTCTTGTTGTGATAGTAGTTGCTTCTTGCGGATGTTTGAACACTGAGCTCAGTCTGGATGATGGGTGTCAATGAATCTGTATGTCCCACATCACTGGGGTATATATAAAATCAACCCACAAATGCATGTTCCTTACAAATGTGGCATCATATAAGAGGAAATAAACAGGCTTTCCAATGTATAAGATTTATGGCCAAGAAGCCTTTCTAGAACAAAGAAAAAAAATGATGAAACACAAATTTTCTCAGTTTTTGTGCTATGTTATGCATATATGAGAGGATGTATTTGGACAGAACCTGGACTTTGAGCTGAGTGTTAGTGTCAGCACAGTAATCTGATAACAATGAAAATGCTTACATGTCTGAGTGAATCTTTTCCTTTTGAGACAAGTAATGGACTTTCATGCCAAACCACTGGGCAAACCCTAGTACCCTGAGGCCTATTAAAGATAATGCACAGTAGGAAATTAATGCACTACGGGGCGGCATGATGTTTCAGTGGTTAGCACTGTCACCTATCTGGCTGGGTCCTTTCTATGTGGAGCTGCATGTTCTCCCTCTGCATAGGTTCCATCCAGGTATTTCTGCTCCCTCCGATTGTCCAAAGACATACATGTTAGGTTAATTGGTGATTCTAAATTGGCTACAGGGGTAAATGCTTGTCTGCCACTCCGTTATGGCCCTTTGATGAGGACCTATCTAAGATGTACCCAGATTTTTGCTCTGTGACAGGTGGGATAGCTTCTGCAGGACTGATTTAGAGAAGTTGAAGAAAATGGATGGATAGTTAGAATTAGTTGTAGCTGTTTTTTTTTTGTTTTTTTTTAGAACATGTTAATTAAAAATCATGGTGCTATTTTCCTACTTTGAGAAGTGAATGAGGAGAAACCAGCTGGGCTAAACTAATACCTCTATTTAATGTAAAATGAGAGGCTTCTAGGGGGGAATTTTCAGCTGCAATGTTCATTATGATAATCATGTTAATCTGAGCTGCTGCCAGTTTGTGTGGAATAATGAATTCATAAAAGAAAATAACAGAGGGCCTATCAGTAGGGGAAGCTCCTTGAACTTGCAAGTACAGGGATTTATCATATCCCTTAGAAATAAAGTTTTCATTTTCTTAATTTATGGTTAAAGTTGGTGATCAAAAAAAGCATCCTAATGCCCGACCTAAGGCAACACCAATGCTGTTCCCATAATGGCTTATAACAGCATCAGGCTCTTTTGTACTAAATCCTGCAATTACAATGATATTAGCTGTTGTACAGAACACATTTCTCAACCTTAAACTCATTATCTTTCTTACATAAATCTCTAATCTAATCATGAGCAGTGTAACATGTGGAAATCATTTTGTTGGATCTGATCAAAAGCTAAGATGTCAAGAACAGCAAGAACCACCAGAGCCACCTGCAGAGAAGGAAATAAAAACTATCAGTGTACACGATTGTACAATTGTTATATGTCAATGAGACAATAAACATGAGCAATTATTATTATAATGTGAATGGTTTAGTTAGACTTGTGTAATTAAATTATAATTCTGGTTTATTGCAACCTGTTGTGTTTCAAGTGGCTATTGTGAACACATGTATTATGCTAACTTTTCACTCAGCGCAGAGATACAGGGAAATAAGGATTCAAACAAAACAGCAATGAATGTGAGACAGCAAGTGGCGTGATCCTCCTACAGCTTTCCAAATAATATTTTACATGAGTCATCTCAGACACTTGCGTTGAGGCCGACTTAAAGTAAACAGAACGGAGCTGCTTGGAACAGTCATTATGCTAAATTCATTAGGGATCTACATCTGGGGCAACTTGCAAGCTGACCTATTCACCCCGCATATTTATCCACACGCACCAGCGTGCATGTGTGAGATGAACTTTTCCTAAAAGACTTGCCATAAGAGCTCAAAAAGCCAGATGCAACGGCGGATTACTCCGTGGGCTATTATGAAAACTAGTCATTTCACTCTGATGGTCGACCATGTTCATGCAAAGAGTAGTGAAAAAAGAACTAAGCCGTACAGCTGACAGATACTAAAGAACAGCAGAGACAGAAAGGAAATAGGTAGATCCTAAAAGACACATCAAGCTATAAATGAAGCAAGTATTCCTGAAAGGAAATATAGGAATGCTGACATATGACATACAGGAATACCACTGACTGAAAACTCTTTTAAACCAGGAGACTTGAGGACAAGAATCTGTTCCTTCTGTAGCATTCAGCACATGCTAGGTAGCTCAGTTTACTTGGTTACTAAGATGCAACTACATGTATAAGTGTTAATAGCAACTTGCTAAAGCAAGCGCTGAGGCACGTTATTTTTGGGGTCAGCAATTTAATGTCCAGTACCTCAGCAACTTGGTTGTATAAATGCTGTAGATCGTAATGCAATTAGAAAAAACACAGTTAGGACCAGGTATGCTCCTGTGCTTCTCATTAGCCATAGCTGTTGCAGCAGATATTGTTGTATTGCTTATTGTGACCGTAGTAGTAGTAGTAGTAGTAGTAGTAACAGTGGTGCCGACTCTCACAGGATTCAAAATAAATCAAAAAGTTGCAAGAAGTGGTGCAGCGTTAATATTAATCTCTGCGCTCATAAGCTGTGTCACTGGTGTGAAAGAATAACCTGGGTGTAAAAGGTATTAATATTTAAGTTGTACCTGCTTGTGTGACCCTCTATGTGTTTATCTGAACTAATGAATCCAAAATTGATAGAAATAGTTTCCTCTTTGCCATGTAGTTGAAACCATGCTGAAGGTGGGGGAAGCCACCATTGCCGTCATGCTTAAAGATCATACTGCCCGGTCTCTGTGAGGCTGCGGCTTCACTTAAATGAATGAAAAAAAAATGATATGGTTCTATCATGTAATAGTGCTGTTGATGAGCCATTTCTCCGAAATCTCAGCTTACATTGTTTGTACCCAGATCTCAAAGGAAGACAATCCTTGAATGATTTATGAATATGTACTGGCACTACTTGTCACAAACTAAGTGCGTCATCCAAAGTATGTCGCTGAGACATCAACAGTTCCCTGGCAACAAAGTGAACTACAAAAATGCAAGCTGATTGCGTGCAATGGGATAAACAGGAGCAGAGTTTACTGCCATCAGAGCTACATTTTAACTAAGCTAAAATACGGCTGTCACCAGCATGTTTTCCTTATAAAAGGCCCAGTGGTCGTTACAGAAAGGGCTATTTAGAAGAATGATTTTCCTGTGTGACCTTTACATTCTTGGCATTTGAAATGTTGTATTCACCCAAAAGAGCTTTTTTTCCCCTGTATTTGTCTGACCCCTGACAAAGAAGCATCACTTTCCACTAGTCAGAGCCTTCAAGGACTGTGGTCCTACACAGGCAATGAAATAAACAAGCTTCCTGCATTACAGGATAATTAAATGTTTGATTTGTATTGATTTGTTTTTTAATGTTTGATTTGAAGAAATATATCAATACCTTTGGTGCCTGGCAATTTATAAATTATACTGACCTCCTCAGTCATTTTCAGTGATGCTTTTGTCAGATCAAAATAGCTGTTATGACATGATCCATTCGTAACCATGTAACACAAAGTTTCCTGGTGCAAATAAAAAATAAAAAAATACAATGAAAAGTAAAGTTCAAGATTGATGCTCTCAATTTGCGAAGTCATCCAGTGGACCTGATTAGACCCTCTGGTTGTCTAGACCTGCTCTACATACAGACTGCATGAGCATAGCTGCACATGGTAGTGTTGACAAAATGATATTGGTATGATAAATCAATATGTCATAAGTGTATGATTAGGTCTGCTGAAGATAGACAGACTATATTTTTCTTTGCCTTCATAGATAGTTGTGCTGGTTATTGTACCTAAACTAAAATAAATAAATAAATAAAATGAAATACCTGTTAAAGTATTTATCCTGGTGTCAAAACCTTAAATCTTGTCTCACCTTTGTTGCATTAACATTCAAAATCAAGAGCTTTTCCACTGAATAATACATTGTTCAGGTCAAAATCAACCAAATGAAAATCCCTATTATTTGCTACTTGCAACATGCGCTGGGTGCAGTCAGTGGGAGCAAAATAATAATGTGCACGGAGCCCCTCCGACTCATTTCCTGTGTGCAATGACTTATTATTTCCTGCAAATTATCCTGAGTATTCCATCAAATCTATTCCCAGAAATAATTCCCAGTTTCATTCCACTGCACAGTGGAATAAACGCAGGTGTTGGCATCCATGACAGCCCTATACTGTAAAGCAAAGAATCAATACATCAGTCTCTTGAGAGAAATAAGCACTCACAGAACAATATAATAAAACTGCACTTCAAAAAAAAAAAGAAAGAAAGAAAGAAAAATGAAAAACTAAACATTTCAAGTTGATTATTTTTTATTAACTGGAAATAAGTAAACTAATAATAAGTTAACAGAGACGCTTTTGTGATCAACTAATATGGAAAAGTTAATGATGTAATGTAACTAATCCATAGTCAGCATCGCATTATTAAAACATACAAAAGATTGCATTTGGAATACAGCATTGAGAAGAATGATCCCATTAAAAATCATTCACTGTGTTGTATTTAGCAGAAATACTTTCATTAAAGAAATAAATACACAGTTTTTAATAGCTTGCCTGAAGTGAATAGGTTATAATAATGGCAGCATGCCGAATTCACTGTCAGTTGTAAATCTTCAATCCATGCAGAATATTTGAAATCTATTGGCGAATTAGCATATTTATGTATCTAAAACAAAACAAATATTAATATTAATTAAGGTATGGATGGATATTGTACTATATATTTCATTATAAGCAAAAAAATATATACATACAGTATATGCATCAATCACTGGATTATGTCTCCTGTATATGTCCACGCTGCTACCACTAAATCACTGTAAGCTGTCTTCAAGAGCACATTTTGATTAATTTCAGAAGAAAGCTATCACACTCACTTCTGTGAGTTAAGTTATGAAAAGGTTGAACGGTCATGGGCATCCCAAACATCAGTATACAAGTGTCTTCATTTATAAGGTGTTGCTGTCAATGCTGAAAAGTCATTTAACATCCTTGAGCTCATAACCATGACACTAGACCACAGGCTATACTGACGAAGTTCTTTTCAGGTTGGGAAGACTTACTATTGAAGTGAGCTTTAACATTGATCGAAGTGAAAGGATTATAAAGCACTCGAATCTTATATTTCTGGGTTTTAATTAGACTATAAAATAGTTAAATGACATCCTATATGTGTTTTTTGCTCACTGGTCTCTCTTTCAAAAAATTATCTTAATTAAAAAAAAAAAATTCTGAATTAAAAAAATTTAAAAACATAACAGGATATCTTAAACAAATGTGTGGCTATAGAGCACAACTTGATAAAATATAACCTTAAATGATCATATTGTGAGTGTGTGTGTGTGTGTGTGTGTGTGTGTTACTATTCCTTTGTCCCGGCTTTATTACTGAAAAACACATGATTTGTATGAATCTAAAGCTGTATAACTGCCAAGGCCTCACATTACCCTTCTGCTGAACTGAATGCTGCTTTTGCACAAAATGGGACGTGTGGCTTTCACTTATACTGAAATTGCTTTAGGGAGGAATAACAACAGCAACCAATAAACCTTTCAGTGTACAGATGGTCATGTCAGTATTGTTTTTTGGGGAAAAAAAATGTGAAGCTGTTACTTAAAGAGATTGTCTTCAGAAGAAACACAATAGATGGGTCATTTGTCTCTCATCTTCTATGGCGTGCCATTTGTTTCTTTTAACTAAGCCCAATCTCGAAACCTTAAGGCTGAAAATGGATCTCTATAAGTTTATTATAACAAACATGCTGGCATACACTTTACAAAACAGCCTGTACAGAAAATTTAAATAGGAAGGCAATATGATTACTTAGTACCAACTCCTGAGGCAAATGTCTTTTGTCTTTTTAACACTCCACTATGTTACCAACTTTATTTCTCTGCTGGGGCCCAACAAAAAGTGTTTATTCTCTGTCAGGTCCATTAGCATGAACAGCCCATTGCACAAATATGGTGCCTAAATGCAAATCTTAAGCTGCAGATGGAAGTACCCAATCAGAAAAGCAGTGGAATTGTACCGATCAGTTTGAGGGACTTATAGTATTTAAATGAACAAAGACTGCAAGAATATCTTTATATATTTTCCAGATAGTATTTTACTGTATTACAATTAATGGTATTAATTAATGGTAATCGAATACTGATATCTCATGAATAAGCATAGAAATCTGCAAACTCTCTTGCTTTGGGACTCCTGTTGTTATTAGAGTCAGGAAGTAATAATTCAAAGTGTAGTTTAAACATGGCATGTGGATGACGCTGCAAACTAACCAGATGCCTTTCAAAGAAATTTGCATCCAGTGAAAAGCCTTGACCTTTGCATTCCATTAAATTTTTTTTTTCTTTCTTTTTTTTCCCACACAATTTAATAAGTTCCAGGTCCCAAACTGGTGTGCTGGCCCACAGGGTAAATCAATTGATCATAAGCCTGTAAATAAGTCATTTTTTGCCTCAGAGGTGGCTTTAATGAGGACCATGGTTAAAGTATAATACACATAGCTATTTGGAGCACGTGTATTTTTCTCTAACCATCCTCTGGCACCAACCCCGCTTCCCTGAAATAATCACTGAACTGCAACTTTGTTTATACGCTAAGGGAGAAGGTTTTAGCTCATTCATTTCACTATTAGACTATTCACCCATCCATCCATCCATCCATCTTCTTCCGCTTTTCCAATTCAGGGTTATTAGACTACCCATTATACACAGTTAATAAATAAAGGTCTCTGATTCATACTGATTCAGAAAGTCCTGGCTGCTGCTTAACTGTGAGATTACCTACACTCAGCATAATGGCTGGGATACAATTCTGATTGGCTGTCATGGTAGGTATGTGCCACTGTGTTTACTTTGAGTTTAAGCTCATATCACAGTGATGCTTTGTTCTCTGCTGCAGCAGGGAGATAATGTAGATTTTAGCACTTAAATGTCACAGTGGTTCCATGACAGCAAGCATGGCAAGTTTATGAAATATGCTCTTTTCTTCGTTTTTTTTTTTCAGGTGACAAGCTGGGATGCTGTCCTTTACAACACTTGTACTAGGAGGGAATACAAAAGGGAAAATGTGTCAGCGTAGCTTAGCTGTTGAGAAGAAGGTTGTGAGACAAAGAAGGAATGCGCTCCTCCCAGTGCATCACTTCTGACAAGGAAGAGACATAGTGTGGGTACAAGATTGTCACCAGGCAACAAAATTTTCACACTAATGGTTTTGCTTAAGACGAATGCTCAAGCATATGGAAATGTGTTAAACGGCAGAAGGCAGGGCAATGCAGCAAGCACAGAACTGAATATGAGCAAATTATATATTAAGGGCAAAGAAGATGACTTTGCCTTTATACAACTATTTCATTTTGACAGAAAAGCCATTTTTAATCACAGAGACTTTTAAAAGCATATCGTGGCTTCGTGGGAATGACTATTTCCAAGTGAACAGGCGCAAACAGTATTTGTTGTGTCTGTTTCCTGCCTACTGAGACTACTGGTAAAACAGATGGCACAAGCCTGAGGAAGTGTACATAAGTTCTGCTCCAAATGTAGAGAGGGAGAGAAATAGTAAATTAAAAGTCTTATTTCAAAGCCTCACGCCTCCTGCTACAACAAACAAAGCCAAATTGCTGTGCCTGCCAACAAGATATATGTGTAGCACATTAAATATGCTGATAGCGAAGGACAGCAAATTATATATGAAATTAAATCCAGGTGATGAGCACTGAACTGAAGAGCCAAACATGTCCAACTGACTCTTGTTGCACTCATGCAGTCGTGTTGCTGTTTTTTTTAAAGGGTGTGTTGACAACATACTAATGAGTTTTCTAATAATCTGTGGTCTTAAAAGTAAGATAGCAAGGTGAGAGCAGAACTACACAGATTCAGAAAGCTCATAGACATTATCTACATGCTACATTTAAAATAAAGGTGTATGGAAGGTTTTTTTTTTTTTTCCTTTCTGATGAGTCAACAGAATTGTTATAACTCTAGACATGAAGAGGAAGGAAAATAAACGTTACATAATGCAAAAGGCCGAGTCCTTCAGCTCAATAACAAGGTGCTACGCTACATTACCCCCTAAACCTCCAACCTACTGGCGCCAATCCTCATGGGAACCAGACACATTTGTGATACATTTATTTCAATATGAGACTTGCCAGATTAAAAAAAAAAAAATGCATTAAAATAGTGCCTGTAGCTCCATCACAGACAGATTACACATCTAAGCTTATGCACTTTATTGCCAAAAATATTCACTCATCCTTCCAAATCATTAACTTCAGGTGTTCCAATCACTTCTGTGGCCACAGCTGTATAAAATCACACACCTAGGCATGCAGACTGCAAACATTTGTGAAAGCAAGGGTCGCTCGCAGGAGCTCAGTCAATTCCAGGGTGGTGCCGTGATAGGATCCCACCTGTGCAACAAGTCCAGTCGTGAAATTTCCTCAATATTCCACAACTGTCAACGACAAAGTGGAAATTTAAGACTGAAGTAAGGGGAAACTGAAATAATGAACATAGACCAGATTATAACCACATTACAGCACATCCAGATTGTTAAACTGTTGTCAATCCATAGTTCAAAAGTCATTATGGTACGAGCAGGCATTAGCAAACAGGACAAGGGATATTTGCAGGTCTGTGAATGATCTGTGAAAAAGCTATTGCTAATGCTGAACAACATTTGCAGGTTTTGGAGCAACGGGAAAGATCTTTCAAACCATAATATGCACAAATAACCATAAAATGGCTCTGCAGTAAAATATGTCTGAGTTACAAAGCTGTCTGCAGTCACCTATTGAAAATATGTGACATGTTATAATTTAAAAAAAAAACATAAAAGAGGTCACACATGGGTAAGGAGTTCAATATTTTAGAAAGTGAGAATGAAGAATGGAGAGTTCCTGTTATATTTGCTAAAACACTTTGACAAAACACATTTTTTGTAATTGGAGCCTCCTAAAAAAATTAAACTGGAAATGTTGCTAAAGATGGAATTTTGCCTCTTATGCAATCAATACACAAGATGTCAAATGTCAAGTCAAATCATTATTGGCAGTAGGCCTATGAATATTAGATATTGGAACAGAAAACCAGAAACTGAATATGAAAACAAAACATCCGGTTAATGTCTCGACCAGTTTTATTGTCCTGCAATCATAACTCCCAGGCATAGATAAATAAGAATGTCATAAAGATGCCACAGTGGAATTATTTCCAAATTAGTGGCATGAGTTGTATGGGAACGGGATGCCAAAATTATACTCAGTAACATAACTACAGAATAAACATGTATCGGATCATGGAAGACATTCTCTTTCATCCTTTTTTTTTTTTCTTTATTTAAACCACACTTTGTGTTTTTAAGCCCTCTGTGGGCTTGTGCAGGGCCTGTGCTGATTAACTCAGTATACAGAATCTGAAAGCGCTTGGTAAGACATGTCCTTCCTGTTGTTAAAGGGGAATAAGTGGAGGAACCCTTGAGAGAGCTGTCTTTGAACAGTTCCCTCCCCTGTGCCTTGAGAACACTGAGATCAACACTGGTGTGACTGGGTCGAGCCAAGCCGCAGCCGTGAAACACAGATTCTTTGACCATGTTTTTGAAGTCAGCCACTGACCCCTTTTATTGTCTTTTCCTTTGGGAGTGACTATTCTATCACAGGATTCACTGGTCTGCATGTCCACCACATTCACAAAGCTCCTCATGGCAGCACTACTAAGACTAGCCAAAACTCCATGAAATCCTTTCCTGAAGGATTCATGAAGGATTTAAGTTCTAAGACGCTGCGTGCAAGCATGTACCATGAATGCAGAGAGAGCGAGAGCGAGAGAGAGCTGCACGATGACAGCCATTAGCACTCAAAGTATTTATAAAATACATAAAAGAAAAGTGAATTATGACTGTCCCACTTTATCACACTGCCAGCTAACAGCAGATGCGTGCGTGTGTCCTGAGACTGTCTTGACATTTAGACTTCCTTTAAAAAAAGAATGTGATTATTCTACTCCAGGCAGATGCTAAATCTTGTCACTTTACCTTTCCCCACCCAGGATGCTACGCTGCCCTTGGAGCAAAAGCTTGACCCATTATAGCACCAAAAACATTTGTTTCAACCACTACACAATTCGAGAAATGGCTTTTTGCTCAGTATTCTTCAGCCATTCCTGAAGGCAGGGTGTTTTCACAGTTCCCTGAATAACTGTCATCATCTGTTCAATCCCGTGAGGCCTGGGGCTGATAGGATAAGCTGGTGCCTCCTTCCAGTCTCTAGGTATTGCTATCCAAGGCCACCTTCCCTTTCCTTCTCCCCAAAGACTCTGAAGTTGCTGTGATTACATCTCTGTCAGTGAGCAAGCGCATGAAGGAAAGAGGCAATCAATAGCACTCAATATTTTTTTAGAACTTAATGACAGGATAGTAATACATTATTTAGCACGTGTCTTAAGATAATAAGATAATAATTGTCAAATTTCCTTTCAACTTAGTAAACACCATCCTATATTATCCAGCCTCTTTTCTCAGGTTATCACAGTCTTTGTTGTCATTTCAGAAGGCAGGGTACTTTCCAATCCACTCTTTTGTTTGTAGGCCAAAGCTGATCTAATCCGAACTCTATCAATGGGTAATCCACCGTAATGAGCCATGCAAAATTCCTTAGATGAATATGCAAGGTCTTATTTCTGCAAGGTAAAGCAAACAAAATGTGCCAACAAGAATTGGGAAAGATAATTGATTGCCTTTTTGAGATTATATGCCTTGGCCCACAGCCACAGTGTGGAAACTGTGGTATATCTGTCATATTTAAAACATGTCTCACACGGGGAGAGGAAGGATCACAGGTGGTGGAGAACCCAATCAGAGAGGTTATCAAAAAGCTGCTGGGAACAGCCAGCAGGGACCCAGTGTGCCAATTTTACATGAAGTAAAACTAATGAACTCCTGTGTAATAGTTCTCAGTAGTTTTTCAGTTTAAAATCTATTGTGATGTAAATCATTTTTAAAGTTTTGTGCTGTTTTCCTTAGCTGCCACTCACAAATTAAAAGGATGAAGGTTATATTTAGTAATGCCTTATTCTTCATCTCTTAACACTTAGTAGTGATCAGAAAACTGACATTTTTGGCAGTTTGTTTGCTTTTGTTGAAGTAAAATATTTGTTCTGATTTGTTTGCCAAATTGTTCACTCCTATTTTGAACTGAATCATGACAATGGTATCATTAGAATCTCTTGCTCACGAATGAAGGAGAGGTATCCTCAGGTCTCTCATTTTATTGGCTTGTTCATCATTTTCATTCTCTTTAGGCATGTGTATATACAGACGTGGACAAAATTGTTGGTACCCCTCGGTTAATGAAAGAAAAACCCACAATGGTAACAGAAATAACTTTAATCTGACAAAAGTAATAATAAATAAAAATTCTATGAAAATGAACAAATGAAAGTCTGCTATTGCTTTTCAACCATGCTTCCACAGCATTATTTTAAAAAATAAAGTCATGAAACAGGCCTGGACAGAAATGATGGTACCCTTAACTTAATATTTTGTTGCACAACCTTTTGAGTCAATCACTGCAAGCAAACGATTCCTGTATCTGTCAATGAGACTTCTGCACCTCTCAGCAGGTATTTTGGCCCACTCCTCATGAGCAAACTGCTCCAGTTGTCTCAGGTTTGAAGGGTGCCTTATTCAGACGGCATGTTTCAGCTCCTTCCAAAGATGCTCAATAGGATTTAGGTCAGGGCTCATAGAAGGCCACTTCAGAATAGTCCAGTGTTTTCCTCTTAGCCATTCTTGGGTGTTTCTAGATGTGTGTTTTGGGTCATTATCCTGTTGCAAGACCCATGACCTGCGACTGAGACCAAGCTTTCTGACACTGGGCAGAACATTTCTCTCTAGAATTCC
>VUQJ01005073.1:9461-22317 GCA_015108635.1 Andinoacara biseriatus
CCCCCCCCCCTCCATCCTTCTCCGTCTCTCTGTTTTTCAGTCATCTACCTGCCAAAGTGAGTCCACGGATGTCAGGGAAGCGCTACGAAAACACTGTCCCTGACTATCCCCCTAATAACAGAGTCAGCGCCAGGGAGGCTGTCAGGACCATCAATACTGCTTCAGGTGACAAACACACACATACACACACACACTGATGCTCACACTGAAAATTTATGATTGAAGGCCATCCATCGTGTAATTAGCTCCACATCCCATATTTTTTAGCAAGGTTACAGTGGTCTGACTGAGCAGAAATCAAACTCTAACTGCTACTCATCAATTTTACTGTGTGCACGCCGCACACTTATCCTTATGTAATTTATTCTCCATTGTAAAACACCTAAATCAGCCACCTGCACGGGTCTGATGCAGCTTCACTGTGGTGGAAAGGGCAGTGCAGAGAAATTCTCAGGGCAATGAGGGAGCAGGTTTTAGGGAAGTAAAGAGCTGAAGCAAGACGAGTGGAGGAAGACGGCGCATAAAGAAAGCGATGGCTAAGGAAGAAAACCTGAAAGGTTGGTCAAAATATCCCATAATGTATTTAAACTTAACTTGTAAGAGTCCAGTCAGCACTTAACTCTGTGTGTGTGTGTGTGTGTGTGTGTGTGTGTGTGAGAGATAGTAATTGATTGTGTGGTAATTTTCTGTGAGGATGTGCAGGACCCTCATTATTCTTTACCGCTGTGTAAAGTTCTTCCTCTCTCTCTTTTTTTACTCCGCTAGTCTTCCTCTCTCTGTCATCCTTCACCAGCTGGTAGTTAACAGAGCGCTACACGCTCACCTTGACACTCTGCACTCCTCAAGCAAATTGCTTGCCCGAGAAGTGACACCTCGCCGGTCGTCAATATGCTTGTTGTATTTTAGTGTAATTGCTTCGCAAATGATTGGATGAGACTCCGTACTTAAAAATCAGGCATTTTCTTTAGTGAATGAAACCTCGAATGCACTTAATTCTTGGCTGCTAACAGAACTTTATACCCTCCTGAGAGCTGAGGAAAATTATCTTTCAATTTTACTTTTTTTTGTGTGTGACCACTACAGAGGACATGAGGTCTCAGGAGGATATATACTTATAATTATCCATGTCTGCAGCAGACATGGTGCTCGTTGTTGTCGTGATTGGGCCTCTAATAGCTCCTTTAAACTTGCATAAAGTCATTCACATAAAGGTTCTGATGCTCTTTATCACCTGTGGGTATAGTTAGACGTCCTTTCTTTTAGTCGCTGTGAATATAAATAAGCTCCAAACCACCACTCTGGTTTTTGGCACATGTAGCTCCTTGTTGTTCTCCTCCGTTAACAGTCCCATAAACCACAGAAATCTCCCAGCATCCCAGTCCAATTTCTGACATTGATATCTGCAGAAATGCTTTCTTAATGTACGCAACGTGCACGCATGCACTCATTTAGAGAGGGACTTCCATCTTCATGAGGTGTGGTTACTAATTTATCCTTTCTCAGTACAGCATGATGATGTAGGTGATATGGTTTACCAACTGGTAGTGATTCACTGACCAGTTTCCCTATCTGACCTTAATTATCTGCCACTAGTAATCTGAGCCAGGAAAGTCTGCAAATATTTGACCGCTTCACTTTCTTCTGTGTGAAATCACAAAGAACCTTTAATGCAAGTGCACACTTGAGGGGTTGTAGCTGCTTCTGTATCAGTACATTTATCCCAGATGGTCTCCAAGCTGAGCTTCACATGTTACAGAGCCAAATATGTGGAGGTTAAATGTGCCTTGTCTGATGATTGGTAGTTCCTGCACCACCACCATGTTGTCATGATTAAAGCTCCTCTGACTTCCTCCATAAAGCATGCAACAAACCGTATGTAGTATGTATGAGTTCATCAGTTGCAAAGTTCTGTCTACTCTAAAACTCCTAAAGAGCATCCGGCACTTTCCATTTGTCTTTTGCTTCCTTCTGACAGCGATAATCATCATCATCTTCATCATCATCATCTTTAGCAGATATCCAATACCAATCCCATTGACTCAAGGATCCTAATTTGAATTTTACATTCATCACACAACTGCATCAGTGCAATAATACTGGATGCATGAGATTGTTTCCAGGTGATTTTCTTGATATTGCAAAAGGAACCGTACATTGTCTGGACATTGTCTTTCATTAATATAAACCAAGAATGCAAAATAAACATCTATTTCATTAAAGTAGTCACAGGAATGTCATCGCTTTACTGGAAAGATTCACAGGGAAGATTGAAAACAGATGAGTGGAGGCTCAGGTGAGAGGAAACCCTCAAAGGGTGGAGAAAACCATATTATGCATGAGCTCAAGCTGACTCAAAGGCAGGGATCTGACAGATAACAAGACAGAAGTCAGTGATCTCTGTGTTAATGTACAGAGCAGGGATCGTACACATGAGCGCAGCCCATGGAGGAAACATGACAGCTAAGTGACAGGAAAGAGAGACATAAATTCCAAACATTGGATAATAGAATCAAGACAATGAGGTGAATATGAAAAGCTACAAGGGGGTGTTTATGAAGATGAGGGTGAAAAGACATTTTCAAAAAGGCAGGAAAATGAACAAAGAGGACATGAAGCTGAAAAGAGTACAAGACTATCTGAGATTACAAAATAAAACAGGAAATTACAGTTCAGAATCTGCGTGTGTCAGTCGATATATTCAGATTCTTCCTGGACATTATTAAGTGTCGAAGGTGTAGCGTGTTACCTCATGGTCATTGTGTTATTTTCCTTGCAACACAGGATCACTCAAGTTATGGCGACGCTCTCGTGGACATATGGTAAAGTTACAGGACTCTTTACAGCTTTATTTTGTGATCAGTGCAGCACGGAAGGATCTGCTGGGGTTTAACACAATGTTGTGCAGCAATCACATAGCATTAGCCTGTGACACAGGACTCTGCTCGACTTGTCTCCTTAACTGGTCACATAACGTGAAAAATGCTCGCTGTCACAGCCTGTAGCCGGTGTCATAAATACAGCTCCGGTTTTGTGTGGCGTGCCTCATTTTGGCTACGACTTGAACATAAAACAAAAATTAGAGCTGTATGAGTTTGTTACCCTGACAGGTTTTTGAGATTTAGTATCCCTCTACTGCAGTTAGGTGAGAAGAGCGCCGCTAACTGCTACCGTGGCGTCAATAAATCTGTCTTCCATCGGGATGCCATTGACAAACATGCGGATGTGAAGAGCTGTAGTCAGACTGCGAGGCGTAGCACTGATTTACGTTTACACAGGTTTGTGAGTCTGACAGCATGTTGCCAAAGAACAGTTTGTTTGGTCTGTACCTCAAGAAATACATCCTCATACATGATGCACACTGTGTGGCTATTTTCTGCCGTAGTCACGGTACCATGCTGCTACTCCCTGCCATCACTGGTAGACATACAGAAGAATATAAACTCAGGGAAGAGTGAAAAATCATTGCCATATAGCACTGAACTTTAATAGATGTGTTTCATTGCAGCAGTGGATATCAAACTATTGCAGTTTGCAGCTCTCAAATTGTACATCAAGTAATGGTTAGAGCATAAATGTGTTTAATGCTAAAATTTATCATACTTGCTGGTGAAATCTTAACTTTTTATGGGTTTCCTGCTATTTCAAGCTGTATGTCTTCACTGCTGCTCGCGCAGTAGAAGTGCTAGCATGCAAATTTAACAACTGGGTGCTTAATACCATGTAGCACACAAGGGAGCCGCTGCATGCATCAGAGTGTGTGTATGAATGCTGGACCACTGTGAGTGGCACTGCTCATGAATTCATGGTCAGGATAATTTGTGTGGATGCCGAATGAGGAGCGCGGTTGGTTACAGGGGCGCAGGTATATACTTCCTGAGGTGTATGCAGACACACTTTAGCCCCCCGGACACACACACACACGACTCTTCACGTTTTACTGTGTTGATTTGTGCAGATCTCACTAATTCGTGGACTTATAAAATATATATAAAATCATTTCTATATTTTTTATATATTTATATTTTCTATAATTTCTTCCATAATTTATCTGTTTTATGATTCACCATCTAGTTAAATTGTTACAAGTTCCCTTATTTTTCTTGTTATGATCTGTTATATTGTAACTGCAGCACACAGTTGCGAGCTGTTGTTTTACTCGTAGTAACTTAAGCTAACCTGAGTATTTAAAAGCCTCGTGATACACTGACAAAACTTACCAACTGTCTTTAAACCACTTTGAAAAGCTTTTTTTCATTCCGCCATGTTGGACGTGAACATTCTGCAGTGTTGCCATGGTGGACATGAACATTTTTATCCTTCTCCCGCTTCCGTTTTGTGCCCCGGAGAGCTTTCTTTTTTAGCGTCTCAATCTTTAGCTAACTGTCGTCAGATGGTTGCACGATTCAAATGAAAAACCCCCGCCATCGAGCGCGTTCTCAAAAGTGCGTGCTGGAGTGCCTCGTGTGTGTGTGTGTGTGTGTGTGTGTGTGTGTGTGAGAGAGAAGGGGGGGCGACAGGAGGAGGGGAGGTGAAGGAGCACAGGTGCACCAAATCAGCGCTGTGGCTCTGTTATTGATCATATCATATGCACATCTGTTAAATACAGAAAACAACAACTAATTTTCACACATCACAATTTACACCGCAGCCACTTTAATACTAAATGGTAGGTAAACATTACTGTTCATTATTACAGATTTGTACCTTTTGTCAAACTGAAAACTGACAAATGTGATTAGTAAGAACTCGTGATGAGAAAGCTGCTTTGGTAAACCAGTGGAGCATCTCAGTTAATAAAGGGAGTCTGCACTGAAAGCTGAAACCTGCTGCATTTCATCTCATTTTGCTTGATGAAGGTGAATGTTTAAAGCCGATCAAAGTACATATTATATATATAATTCTGTTGCTCATCTGATAGAAAAACAACTTCAGTAGAAGCGTCTCTGAAGGATTTTACCCAAACAGTGTTTGAAGCAAATCTATCAAATGTCAACACAAACATCATCTTTAATGAGCACAAACTCCACTTTACAGTCACTGTTTACTGTTGTTGTTCTTAGTTACACAAATTGCAACAGAGTGCAAAAAATCAGTGTAATTATTGTTGCTTCAGCTTCTCTGTTTTTGTTTTTCTTCTGAGGCATAAAAAGTCCTTGTGTAGTTAAACACAGATGGCATTCAAAAGCTTTTCAGTTCATGTTCTTCATTTAAAAAAAAAAAATAGATTCATTACTTTCACAAAGGTGACGGCTCGAACTATTCTTCAGTTCTTCCTCTTTTTGAATCCAAGCAGCTGCCACCTGTCAGAGGAGTGTGTCCTGGGACATATTGGGACCAGAAAAGGCCACTGAACCATGTGCTGCAGACACAGGCTTGCAAAAACTTCTGAAAATTCAACAGAAAATGAAGTTTGCATGCTGGATCATATTGATTTTGGTATAAACTCGTCACGTTCTGGGCATCATCTGTTGAGCTTCTGCATGTGGCTGCTCTGCCCAACTATGAGCATCATCAGGCTTGACTTCAGCACGAGTTCCCATTAGCAGCTATTCAGTGTCAGAATGGCTGGACAGTCGCTGTGGCTCACAGATAAAGTGCTGCTTGATTGCAGCGTTTCGCTGCTCGAGCTTTAATTCAAGAAGCTGAGAAAATGCTACATGAAATGTTTTTTATGTCAAATCCCATGTTTCATGATCCCAAATGTTATTGGGCAGATTAACACATTGTTTTGTGGATTTTTTTTGAACTTGCATTTCTCTTCTCAAGACTGGAGGCTGTATGTTGTAGTGAAATGTGTTAAACCCTTTTAGTGTTATTCTGAAGGGTCCTGACTTCTGCTGATGTTCAGGCCTTTTTATGTTGCAGAGCTCAGACCCTAATGCAGAGCCTTAATGTTCCTGCAAGCTCTCTGATGGATTGGTATGTTTCCTTGCAGGCTAAGGATGGAGTGTTTCTCTTGCACTGAAAGCTGCTTTGACCAAATGTTGTAGGTTTGTTGCCCAACTATTTTTGTTTCTTTGAAAAAAAAGAGGGGTCGGGGAGAGGCAGCCATGTGCTGTGACTGGTGGGCAGCACAGTGATGTGGTGGTTAGCACTGTCGCCTCACAGCAAGAAGCTCCTGGGTTCAAATCCACCATTTGGCCGGGAGTGTCCTGTGTGGAGTTTGCATTTATAGTCTCTCCTTTTAATATTTACTTGTTGGATCGCTTCTGACTCTAAAACCAAAGCACAGAAAACCAGTAAGCCAGCCTTTCATATTACTTCATCATGCCGTTGCCTTTTCTCTCCTCTGTTTTTCCCCATATCCACCTTTTTCTTCTGTGCTGTGAGCTGCAGAGCAGCACTGACAGCTTAGGTCCTTGATGTCAGCAGTGCTTTGTCTTCAGTCAGGACGAGGCGATTGATTAATGACTCCTCACTCCCCCACCTATATATTGGTGCCAGTGTGGTCATAATTTCTTCTTCTTCCCTGACTTTCAGTGTTCTAAAACTGGCAGCTTGTGAATATAAACAGCAGGCGACGTTTGTTAACTTGTGTTTCCTGTATTAATGAACACTCCTATATCCTTATGTAGGGTGTTTATTATTGAGGTGTTGAGGGGGTTCATTTAGCTACAGCTTTTATAAATACCAGCTGGCAATATTAAAACAGTCAAAAGTAGGTAAAATGAGACAAATTATGATCTCAGTGGTTTTCCCGTAGTCATAGTAAAGTTTCTTTTTATTTGCCATAATAGCAAATCTATAATGACGTGTTCCCTCCGAACACCGAGGGTCGTTACTAAATGACGGGCAGAGAGGAAATTCAAAGCAGTGAGTGGGAGATGAGTGGAAAACAAAGACTGAGAAAAAAGGAGTAAGTTGGGGAGGAGAGTGAGAAACTAAAAATATCCTCCAACTTAAAGTTAAGGAGCTCAAGTTATGTTGTAGCTGTCTGCATTGCTTCAGTGCTTTTTCTGCTCTAAGTGCACCTCCGCTTTAGTGAAGAGATTTAATTGCAAATGAACTGCAGTTTACTGTTCGCTGCTTTTTCAGGCACAATCAGAATCAAGTGCACGTATGTGTGTGTGTGTGTGTCTACATCACATACAGTTATCTGCTGCAGTAAATGAGTGCCTTAGCTTGAGGAAAGCATGGACGCACAATAGATTGCATCCCATACGCCCTCAGACAGAAATCTTCCTGCAAGCCTCAGGTGACCCTTTATATGCCCTGCAGCTCTTACAGGAGTCCACATTCAAGTGAGATTTTTGCATATGATCTGTTTAATTCAAACCTAGTAACTGTGGTACTGCAGTATTTTTATTCAACCACTCAGAGGTTAGGGAACGATACAGTATTTGCATGTAGTGAAAGTAGTGTGTCATGTTTACTGATGATGCAGTTTCTGTCATTACTTTGTAAGCTACCATCTGTTTTTGCTTTCCAGCAATAAGTGGAGGTGGTTCACTTACAGGCTGTGATGATGCAGTTAACATGGTTCTTCTGTCCATACAGAATAATATATTTCTGCTAATTTGAGACTAAATGCAATAGGCTCTTTCATATTATGCTGGGTTTTTTTGTGTGCTTGCGTGTATCAATTATGCCGAAGCACTCCATTTATTTGTATACATCCCGCTGTTCCAAACATTATGTTACTGTGACTGAAATAAAAGCCAGTTGCCAAACGAATCCCATTCAGCTGAGACAGATGTCTGTAGAAATATGAAACACGCTCACTGGTAATTTATGCCTGTAAAATATAGTCTGAACATGATTTTTCCCATCGATTGCATCTGCTGCCATAATCCCCTTACTTTCCTACTGTCAAAGTAATTGTAGTTGAAGTATTGCGCACTGTTGAGTATTATGATAAGATGAGCATGAAATACCAAATGTTCTGAACCACTGGAAAGATGGAACTTGTTCTTGACAGGACGTGTCCAGCACTGATAAAGGGTGGAAATGGTCTTTGAGTGGATGGAAGATGGTGAGTGTGCCAGTATGAGGAGGGCAGATGAAGTCTTTTTACCTGCATATAGGAACTGTTGGAACGTTACCCTGTAAGTTTGCTTTTTTCAGTTCATCCTGTTTTCTGTGTGGCAGTCCTCTAAAGATGATGATGTTTATGCTGTGTATGGCGCATACATCATATCAAGAAAGCAAGAACGCAGGCAAAATCCAATAAAAGCAAAGGAAAGGGTGTGTACATTACTAAAGTTCCTGGCACTCCATGTATGAAATATAAAGGCAATATGGAAAGCCAGTTGAGGTGGCTCGGGCATCTGATTAGGATGCCTCCTGGCCGCCTCTTGGGTGAGGTGTTCCGGGCATGTCCCACTGGGAGGAGGCCCCGGGGTAGACCCAGGACACGCTGGAGAGATTATATCTCTCGGCTGGCCTGGGAACGCCTCGGGGTCACTCCTGATGAGCTGGTGGAGGTGGCTGGAGAGAGGGAAGTCTGGGCTTCTCTTCTTAGGCTCCTGCCCCCGCAACCCGGCCCCGGATAAGCGGAAGAAAATGGATGGATGAAAAAAATCTTAAATTTTACATATGTGCATAATATACCCGAACAGGCGTAGGTAGATGTTTGTGTTACATCACAGGTCCTTGTGTTTTTTTTATTTGACAATTATGTGGATATTCCAATCGTTTGGTTCCTTTATTGACAATATTATTTAGTACTTGTATTTTTCACATTATTTTTATTTATGTTTAAAACCTTCCTGTATCACTTTTTTACAGCTTTATTATGTATCATACAGATTTCTCCATCTTCTAAAATTCTTTTCTTTAAAAAATGTTTAACCAGTTGATTGTTTTTCTTACATTCAGTATTCCTTTTTATTAACCATAGTTTAACCAGGTTTTAGTTTTATTAATTTACTCATCAGGGGACAGTATTTATTGTGTTAAGTGTTGATATTATAGACAAGAAGCTTCCATATGCTGCGTTTCCATCTTGAACATAGTTGTTTGATGTTGGTTGGTGAGATCGTCCTTAAAGCAGCAGATTGCTTCTTGTATTTTATGTCTAATTAAATTTTTAATAGGATTACATCTGTTGGTCTTGGCGTAGCTCTGCACTGTTGCAGAAAGTGATAGATGATCGCTTACATCATTTATTATTAATCCACTTATAACATTCCTGTCAACAACATTGGCAAACATATTAGCAGTGAGTGTTGCACTATGTGCGGATGAAGTCAGGGACGCCATTGTTCTCAGCTGGATTTACAAAAGGTCACCACAAATGCATATCATTTCCTTCTTAGGTACAAAATTCTACTTCTTCTGCATTTTTAGACGTGCTCCAGGGGTTTGCAGTTTCTTTGACTTTCAGTATTTATCACTCTATATTATCCAATGCTAGTGACATTTCACTGATGATTCTACTTTTGTAGTTTTTATCAGTATGTTTATGTATCCTAAGAGCAAAAATGAGATCTTACACTATGAAAATAGGTGTAATTTAAATTTATTATGACAAAAACGGCCATCTTTTAGAGACACTAGAGATATGAGGATTAGTATATGACCACCCACACAGTTTGACTGACAACTGCTCTGTGGGCAGAAGAATGCAAAAATCTCCTCACAGTGGCCGGTTAGTTTGACACCACAGTGTTTACAGCTTTCCTGTGTGTTCATATTTCATTTCTGCTTCTGGCTTTGAATCAAGCTTGAATCTCTTATTTTTTATTTTTGGAGTACATTTAAAAATTAATCTGCAGCTACAGAGCTTAAACTGTGATTATTCAACATCATCTGCAATATTAAGCAAGTTCAACAGGATCACCAAACTTCTTACAGAACATAATGGGAACGTGTGAAAGATGAATATGAAGATAACTAAATATGCTGCTTTTCATGAATTCTTGTGGGGTAAAGAATGAAGAGAAATGAGGCTTCTGGAGGAATTCTAAGCAAGGAAACATTGGAAGGCTGCAGAGTATAGCAGCGATACACACCAATCAACCACCACTCACACACTTAAATCAAATCAATTTTATTTATACAGCGCCAATTCACAACAAACAGTCGCCTCAAGGCGCTTTGTATTGTAAGGTAAAGACCCAACAATACTGCAGAGAAAACCCAACAGTCAAAATGACCCCCTATGAGCAGCACTTGGCGACGGTGGGAAGGAAAAACTCCCTTTTAACAGGAAGAAACCTCCAGCAGAACCAGGCTCAGGGAGGGGCGACTTATGCAACTATGTGGTGTATCATTGTGCAGATAACAAGTGAAAAAGTAATCCAATTACTATTTACTCCTTTAAAAAATAACTTAGTTACTTCTAAAATTAAGTAATCAGTAAAGTAACTAAGTTAGATTACAAGTTACTTTATTAGTTGCTTTCAACAGCTGCCGGTGTTGTGCCAAAAAGTGATCGTCTGTCATAAAGTGATTCCGATGTTTCTGTGTGTTTTTATGTGTAAAAACTTTGCTTGTATTGGTAAACAGTCAGCATGATTTATGAAGGGCTTATCAACAATCTTTAGGAGTCTGTGTTGTTGTACCTACAGTCGACCATTTTCTTTTTTTCGGTCCACGTTCACGTGCACTCTCACACTCGTGGTGGTGTCGAATGGAAAGTTAAATTAGGTGAATGTGGACAACCTCAAATCAGATTTAATTGAGTAGAAAGTCAATAGAGACACCCTCCACCCTGCTCCAGAATTTGAAGGTTGTAATTCCTCACACGCTTCTATAATTGAGCTGGCCACTTATTTTCTGAGTCCATCAATATGACCAATGGGCTTTTATCTCCAGCTGTCTCCATGGCTACAGACTATGGTTTAGTTGGTGTGTGCGTGTGTGTGTGTGTGTGTGTGTGTGTGTGTGTGTGTGTGTGTGCGCGTGTGTGTGTGTGTGTGTTTAGGGTGGAGGGAGGTAGCTCCTAATTGACTGGCTGTTAAATCTTTTAATGAAGAGTGGGCAGCTCGCTCTCCAATTAGCTGTGAGGGGGCCATCAGGGGATGAAAAGAGGCCAGAAGCTCAGGAAGGAAGGAAGACAGTGTAGGATGGAGCTAAAGGAGGTGTATTTGTCTAAAGTGGGTTAAATGAGAGGGAAACAATGATTATTTTCCAGAATCAACAAAGACAGAAAGAAAAAGAATATTAAAGTTAGCCTCCGCACATGTCATAAGAGCTGTTGCATACTTAAAGAGTTAAGTCAAGGAATTTAACCTCACGACACTGCAAACAAAAGCAATGACTCTGACATACTCTGCATAATTACCGCAAACACATTAGTGCATCACAGTGAAGAAGAAAGGCTCAACACTGTGACTATTGTGCACGCTCCACTGAGTCAGAAATGATGGGACGTGCTGGATTGTTTTATAGCACAGAGGAAGAAAAAGGTGCTTTTCCTCCAGCAGAAATCAAATGCTGGAACTCAGACATTCAAATATAGAATCAATGCATGTAAAAGAAATAATGCAAATAACATGTCAAACAACACAAAGACCAGACCATACCAGCTGTGTTTGGAAAGCACTTTAAAGATGTCCACAGTGGACCACACAGAGATGAGGTTTGTCTAATGTACCACATTTTAGGAGCCACACCAATGACAGCACGGACCCCTCTGAGTCTACGCTGATCAGCTGACCTCAGAACAGGTGCATGTATATGAACGTAGCAGCTCAGAGAGGTAGGACAGGGCAAGACCATTGAGGGCTTTAAAAACGAATTGATTTTAAAATGAATCCTCAAATGAATGAGCAGCCAGTGGAGTGAGGCCAAAATGGGGGGAAAGATTCTCATATTTACATGTGGCAGTTTAAAGACATGCAGCAGCATTTTGTTCTGTACTGAGATGAGCGATGGAGGAACCGAGTGGTGACAAAGGCACGAATTACTGTCTCAAAGTGCTGCCCAGAACGAATTGGCTTTACTTTGTCCAGCTGCCTCAGTTGGAAAAAGCTGGATTTAACCGCTGCCCTGATCTGACTGCCAAACTTAAGCTCAGCGTCCACTTTAACCGCTAGGTTTGTGATACTTGGCTCGGTATACTGGGCAGCAGAACCCAGATCCACGAGCGGGTCAGAGTGATACCACCATCCATCACTTCTGTCTTTTACCCACAGAAATGAGAAAAGGTGAGAGCCAATCAGGCCTTTCTGTTGTCGAGACACTCGAGCAACAGTGTAACAGAGTGAATAAGTAACTCAAGTTTTGTACAGTGAAATAAAACTAATGCAAAAAAAAAAAGGGTTACTTCTGTTATTTAAAAAATTGTGAGGTTGTATCAATCCATTTTGTTCTGCAGTCACTGATAATGACGTATCAGAACAAATGATGGCGACGCTCTTCTGCCCCATCGTTGGGCTTTCTTACTGAAGAGTAAACATTTTCTGCACACAGAGAAACATTATCTTAAAGCCAAAGCTAATTTGGAGGAGCCGTGTGCGTCTGGGAATCTGAAAGTCACACTGGAATAAGAACCAATTAAATAGAATACCTCAAAGATGCTGGCTTCCCATTCCTGCATTTCTTTACTGTCTTTGAACAGGCCAAGTTCCTTCCGATAAACCGATATAATTGCCTATTTATCAGCCTCTTTGAAACTCCCGGCTTATGTGAAATATTCAGAATTTCACAACAGAAGTGAAAAGTGAGAGACAGCGTAGCGGTGGTGGTATAATTCTGTGTACTGTACAGTACTGGCTCCATGTAGCTTTTTTTTTTTGTACTCACTGCCATTTGTCAAAAAATTTGCCATAAAATTTAGTTGCCCACAATTAATTGTTTCATGATTTGAAACAATTAATTGTGAGAAATATGCAAAAAAAAAATGTAAGAAATCAGGAAGATGGGAAATACCTTTTCATGGCTCTGTACAGCTGACAGATGGTGGTAAGTA
>VUQJ01005074.1:2543-14578 GCA_015108635.1 Andinoacara biseriatus
AGAGGGGGGAAAAGAGGGGGGGTGGGGGGGGGGGGGGGGGGGGGGGTGGGGGGCGTAGGAGGGGATGCGAGACGGATGTTGTACTGATAGACTGTCGAGTCTGACAGAGTCTGCTCATGTTCAGTGGAGAGAGTCAGCCACATCATCAGACAACGACACCAACACCCGCAAACGTGCGCACAGAGATGCATGATAAGCTTATAAAATCAACATGATCTAAGGCTTCATGTTCATAATCCTACACCATCAGTTTCACTCAAACTGCACTTCACAGTGTATTTGCATTATCATGGCAAACAAGGCCAGCATGTGTGTGCCTTCGATTATCTAAATACTGCAGGAATACTGTGCAAATTGTCCAGTTTTCCTCTTTTCCCCGCTCAGCTGCCGTGTTGGTTTATTGTCGCTCACATTCAAAAAGTGTTCCTCTGAAAAGTGCTAAACTCGAGTGTGAGGACTGTTCTTGCGGCAGGCCCCATTCGGAGCTCAGCGTTGGCTCTCACTGGTAGCATTTTCTCAAGCCTGGTTAGGAGGAATGATTGAGCATAGTGAAGCAAAGCATGTACAGTTGCATGAGTAACAGAGACCACCCCCTCTTCCTCGCACACACACTTGCTGAGTGATTAAGAATACTCCCCAAAGTCAAAGTTTCTGTTTCCGCACCAGTCACTGAGTTGAGTTAAAATCTAGCAATGATAGATTTTTAGCTCATTTATCACCGCCCAAAAAAATCCTTTTGTTTCTGTTATCACTTTGACCTGAATGCTGGAAGAGGTCTTAACGCTGAAACATCTGTGCTGCGCTTGTCTTTTATGTTCAGCTTTGATAAAGGCTAAAAATAGAAAACTCTCAAGATCAAGTGAGGCAAAACATTGTTTTTCATTGTTATTCAGAGAGCAGTTATTTCTTTCTCTCTCCTTTCATTGTTTTACTCCATTGATTACATCTTTCCTACAGGGGTAATTGAACTCTTACTGTTTAGATTAGCAGTACGCTTCAGTCGGCATTCTTTAATTTCAGGCCTTTTCGAGCTAGTATATACGAATATATGTAATTAATTCTCCCCGTCACAATTTATTAATAGAAATGTTAGAGCTCAATGTCATCTTCTATCTGACAAGAATACCCAGATGCATTTAAACACTTAAAGACTTCATGCTGGTGCCTGTTTGTCCAACCAAGTCTACTGTGCGTCTCACCACTTTGGTGTATCTTACCCTGAGAGTAACAAAGCTTTTAATTGCCTTTAAAATGTGCTTCTGTTTCGAGCCTCGCTGCTTTGTCTCTTCGGAGAAAATTGAAAGGTCAGGGAGGAGTTTTTGTCGTTATGACATAGTATTTAGCAGGGGTGGGAATCACATAGAAACAAATGATATACTAATTAAGATAGTGTCATAATACTGCTACTATTGCAACGCATCAATGCACGACACAATGCAAGGCGATAATCTAGGGAATATGACAATATCTGTGTAACAGGAGAAGAATAACAGCACTAAAAGGCAAATAGCAGGAGTTATGTAATTATTGTGTTATTGTGCGGGTATATTATCATTAATCTTTTGTCATTTCACATAATTAGCTCTCCTACTTGCCTTCCCCCGCTCTGTCTGCCATCTTTCCCCCTCCCCGAGTTTCTTCTCCACCTCACGTTTGTAAATTTTTGTTAACTTTTCCTCATATGTGTTTATAAGCTCCCACCATGATGAGTCATAAAGGAATAAATCTGGTAAGTCAGCCCGTGAGCTGCATCCATTTAGAGCCACAACATGTTAAATAGAAATATCAATATTTAATCCAGTGCATCCGTAACAAATGAAATATATATTGCCATGTCAATACTTTGTACCCCAAGTACTTGGTAGGTTAATTATACATTTCTGGAAAAGTGTCCCCCTTTTATGCACAAGTGAAACCCTGCATGTCTCGCTGGTCATGAAGGACACGGCCGACTCAAGTTTTGCCTTGTAGCCATTAAAAACACACCCCTGCTCTCTCTGACTGCGTTTAGCCTTTATTTTTATGTTCATTTTGCAGCCGAACTGAGATGTAACAAAAGAAACTCTCCACCTAAAAACAGTGTGAAACTGAATTTGCCACAGTAATAGCTGATGATTTGTGATAATGGTAAAGAGTAATAAGTGGTACTTAATTAGCCATTAGAGACACAGAGGGGAGATGGTGGATAAAGAGGGGATGGGTTTTTGCACAAAGCAATGAACCCCAGTAGTCCACCCCCTCTCTTTTTTTTTATTTTTTTATTTTTTTTGCTACAATAGCACCATAGCAAGGGCTTCTTCTGTCGTCATGGAGACTAATGTTGAAAGCCAGCTGTGGTTTTGTCTTGGCAGCCCATTAGGCTGGAGCTCGGTTGGCACTTCTCTCTCTTCCTTTTTTTCTTTCTGGCTTTGCCTCCTTTGACTTAGAATGGTGAAAATATTCTCTCTGGGTTTAACTTAAGTTTGTGATATTGGCTGAGGGTCACGTAAGGATTTCAAATACTTTTGAGCCTTTCTTTGTTTCACCTTGTTTGAAGTGCTCCTTTTTCTTACATTAGCAAGTTGGTCCCACAGAGCCACACAGCTGGATATGGCACAGAAAAGCAGCTCGCTGAGTTTTAAAGAGTTTGGTTAAGTAGCTCATGTCTTCTATAGGGCCAGCCCCACCCACCTTGCAGTTCAAGTAGGTTAAAACAAGTTCAAGCAGACAAAGAATTATTTGCAAATAGTGCCTGGCCCGGGTCTGCTTGATGGATGGCTTTTCTTCTCATTCTACATTGTCCTTACGCCTGGCAAGCACCGTTTCTTGCCCCGGATCCCTTATTAATGTGACTCAAGAGAGGGATCTGAGTAATGTTTTTGTTGTTGTTGAGAACCGTTTATCCCAGCGCTGGAGCTCTTTTCCCCACAGCCCTGATATTCAAGCCTCCCTGACCCAAACACATCAGTCAATGGGACACTGGTGCCGTGTGACTCGCCCAGGAAGTGGGCTGAGGCAGGCAGAGAGAGCAATTGTTATGCAGCAGATTGATCAGGTTTCACAGGACACCGCAAAACTATCAATCTGTAGGACTGTACACACGGCGTGAGTGTGTGGGGGTCAAGGCTAGCGTTGTGTGTTTGGGGCGGTGAATGCAAGAATCAATAGCTGGGTCAGAGGGTAATGTCTCACTGAGTGCTGAGTCTATACACAGCCATCAGACAGGATCACTATCAATCATGGGAGAGCTTAGGGAACATACACTCTCTCCTCTCTGTGTGCCTCTTTGCCTCTGCTGGCCCAGTGTCTGATGGGATCACCATTGCTCATGTAAGGGCTTTAGGAATAGAGACAGAGGGAGATGTGGGGAAACAGAGGGATAGAGCAACGCAGGGAGGCTTGATGGCAGCGAGGTGACAGAATAAGAAGGAAAGATGGGTTTGTATTGGCAGACACCTGGAGAGTGACACTTGGGGTTTGAGAGATAAAAGAAGCCTTAAAGTGAAGAAACTCTTTGGAGCGTAAAATAGGCTGTGTGGGTGGGATGGTGGTGAAATGGACAATAAATTAAAGCTGAAAACAAAATCAATAAACACGCAAATTAAGGTAAAGACCACAAGTCCCGGTCTTACTCACAGGTTAAACAACATTTTTCTTAATCGAAGCGTTCTGTCTTTCCTCCTTCCTGGACTTGTCGTTCATGCTTTCATCCGCCCACGTCTCTGATCTCCTCTGGCGCTTTTGTTTTGTCTTTTTCAACATGTGTTTTTCGGCCTCGGCTTTTGCCATCTGGTGTTCCATGCGTTTGTTCATTTTAATTTCCTCACATTCATCCATCTGTGTCACGAGTGTTTGAACAAAAGCCACAAAAAAGCACATGTATGATTGATTGCAGAAACACGCATGTGGAGGAGAACATGCTTATTATTATACATAATGGTGCGGGAGAGTGTTTGCCGAATTTAGCGAGAGCGAGACGGCGCGGTTCAAAGGGCTAATAACGCCTGCCATTAGGTTTTGTGCTGCTGGGACAGTCTCTCTCACACGCCGTACAGTCGATATCTACAGCCAGAGAGAGGAAGACAACAAGGGAGAGACAAAAAAGGAGAAGACAGTGCAAATAAAACAGACAAAAAGTCAAATGAAAGCTAAAAAAATTAATCAAAAGAGGAAGAAGGTGTAAGAAAACGATAAAAAAAAATAGTTAAAGAGAATTGGAGAATGCTTCTCATGTCAGTGCTGTGTGTGTGTGTGTGAGGCCGCTTGGGAATAAATCCTGTTAGCTGTAATATTTTGATCAATTACCAATGATGAAACATCGCTCAGCAGGCCTGGGCTGTATGTGTGTGTGAGAGGAAGTGTGTGCAGTGGCCTTGAGAAAAGGCAGCATATTCCAGTCTGTTGGACACACTCTAGACAGCTATTGATTTTAACGGGGAGAATTTAGAAGCAGCTCGACCCTACACCCTATCAAACACCGCTTCACACACACATTCAGGCATAGGCGCACACATACTGTACATGTTCTCTAACTAATCCAGCTAGATGTGATCAAGGGATGAGTTCGTTGTCAGCCAGTATGAAATGAGATGGCATCATTCGGGCATGCATCCACACAAGTTCTTTTCCAACATTTGTCTTCTCATGCGGTACTAAACGTAGACAGAAACAGATTAGGAGGGAACAGATGAAGGTAATGAGACAAAAGAAAGAAAGGCAGAGTAGAATGACTTGGAAGAGGAGGATTCAGTGGGAAGGACTCCTGTCTGCTTTTGATGAGGGCCTCATTGATGCTACAGATCTCTGGGAGTCTCCATTCACCAGGGGAGCCGTTCAATTACACCTACTACTCCGCTGGCTGATTGGAGTCCCCCCGCAACAATGTTAGCATCTCTGTAGTGAACTGAGATGGGATTAAGAAGTCTGGCCTCTGGAGGCAAAGTGGCTTTTATGTCCTGATTGGCAATCATTTGCAACACTGCTGGACAAGTTTTAATCCAGCCCTACCTTGTGCCCATCAGCGGTGTGTCTTTTGATTTCTTTAACCTTGCTTTATCTTGGCACATGGGCTTTTTGGCAGTTCACTGAGTCCCAAACAGTAACATACACTTAAAGTCTTACAACCCAATCAGCCACCTGTGGTTTCCCACTTTTGATCAGCAAATAATTAGAAAGATTAAATTAAATGCTTCATCCATAAATCATTCCCATGCCCACACATGCCCTGCAGATCAGGCTTTTCAGAGGCCTCTGAAAACATGTTAGCATTCACTGTGCTGAGTAACTTTAGAAAGCTGTGTGGCTAAAGCCTAACATGCAGGTTTCATAATGATTACTCTTCAGAATCTTTAGGTTTAGTCATGATTGATGCAAGTAAGTTTTCAGTCAAATGGCTTGAAAAAAAATACAGCGTCACACACATCCTTTCTTAAAAATGTACTACTACAAAGGAAAAACACAAAAAGGATTTATTATTTCAACATACTTCAATAAGTAATAGTCACCCCTCGTCTCCTGTATGTGCTACAGTATATGTTTCTTGTGACTCTTGCCTGATGAGGATTTATTACAGTGAAATGTTGTGAAATACAAAACTATTCTAGGGTTAGAAACAGCATAGAGAAATGATCTTTTTTTTACGGTACAGCTGTGATGCCTTGGCGGCATCATAATTTCTGATAAAGGTGAGAAGCTTCGGGGGCCTGAGAAGTACCTCCAAATTTGGTGCAAGCAAAAAAAAAAAAAAGCATCTGATGACAAATCTGGGCAGTTAGGTTGCAAATTATTAATAAAATATTAATTAAAATTTAAAGAATGAATGTATGAATGACAGGTTAGCCAGTGGAGCCCAGAGTAAATATAAATAGTAGCATAGCTCACAAACAAATTAATAAAAACTGTAAACCACTTCCAGCATGTATTACCATCTCGGTAGAATCCCAGTAAACATGGCTGAAATTGTGATGTCGTTTTCCCCGCGATGTCAAAGTTGGTCTCATTGATAAAGAGGTAATAGAAAACAAGAACGTTGAAAATATTCTAGACGTACCTCGAGCCGGCGTTGAGGTAGCATCCTCAAAGTTGGCTGAACTTTTATTTTGGAACCATTTTCAACCAGGAGTCTACATGGATGGATATTTAGCGTTGAAGTGTTTGCTGGGGTGCATGGGAAGCAACAATGGAGTATGAAGTACTTGACATCAGCCCACGAGGACGGCGGTATTCTGTGAATCACAGTTACTGATGTGTTACAGCCATACCTGGCCTTCCTCTAACTATCTTAATAGGTAATTGTTAATAGTTTTAACACCACTAAATGACTCGGCATGGTTGCACTTTGAGAAATATCTCTAAAAAAAAGAGTTCCCCGATAAGGAAAAATCAACCAGTTGACTTTTTCACAGCAAACAGTTTGTGTCCGTGTGTAAAATCATGTGGAGAAAAAAAAAGCACTTATATGACTAATGTATTAACTGTAATGAAGGCTCCATAAACTTCCATAATGGTATGAATAAGAATAAGAATGCTAAAACTAACATTCTTTTGATCAGCATTCTTTATTTTTCACATATGTAACATCTAACTGTATTATGTCAAAGAGTCTTCAGTAAAAAAGGACTGTTTATTCCCAGAAATTGATGTTAGCGTATCAGTGGCCAACTGTTACACTGTGTTTTTTAAAAAAATGCTTTTTCTTTTGTTTCCATGGAGATTTTCAAGCCCGCTGCTGAAATTGAGCTGCTATTTTAACATCTGCTACAAAGTGGTGTTCTCCCACATTTCCTGACCTGTCGTGGCAGGGTTTAATAAGCCATAAGAAAAATATACTTTAATAAGTAGCATTTTCCACCTTAGCTCCAGCACCACTGAGCTTTCACACCATGCCTTGTTTAAAATACACTGCATTAGAATAATTGTTAAAAATGAAAACAGTTTCAGCGTTCAATCACAGACTGCTGGTACAGTTTAATAGTGGAAATATGCCTGGACATGCACCTGACGTTATCATATAGCGGCGTCATGCATCATGTAGTATATTGACCAACGTGCTGCTCTCACAAAAACATGGTCCTAAGGAAGTTGGGGGGGGGGGGCTCTCTCTGGCCTCTTTGTTTTCTACAAAGTCTTCAATCTAACCAACATAGAAGAGCAGAGTAAGCCAGTCCTAAAAGCTCTTGTTACAAAAAGGAACAAGTGCGCTTAGTGTCAAGTGTTTTATTGATATACAATCTTCCAACAGGCCACGCAGATCATGGGTAGATAGGGGGTAACTCTGTGGCATTATGTTACCTGTGACTGATTTATATAGGCAACATACTCTCTCTCTCTGTGTATCTCTCACACTCTCTGATGTGATTTTACAGTAGTGACATTGATCCAGGCCCACTTTGATCTTGCTCTTAGCTGTTGCTCGCTCTCACTCCCCTCCAGCTATCACCCGTGGCTCTCTGGTTGCTAGAGTCTGCTGTTTTTAACCCCAACTACCCCTCGTCCCGTCCTATAAATCCTCTCATCTTTCTCTCCATCCTTCCATCACTCCATCTCTCTGGTGGACCTGTATACAAGTGATCTTTTGCTCTTGGAAACCTCTGCCCGGGCTGATGAAATGTCCCGCCAGGTCTCCCGACTCTCGCTGTTATCAGCCAGGTATCACTTGTAAGAGAGGAAATTAGTGGTGCCTCGACACTGAGGCATCAGGAGGGAGCATTCGCAAGCAGCCCATTCTGACTTTTCATAACCTGCTGGACTGTATCTCTGCATCTCTCTTTGTTTGGAATTTCAGGATGCATTACGATCTAATAAACTCCGGCATCATAGAGGAGAATAAAAGAAAATTCCAAAAATGAGGCTGAAGGTTTTTGTGATATTTTTCTCAGTCAGAACGAGTTTCGCTCACGATTCTCGGGGAAATCAGCTTTTAAAATTAAAATATTTATTGCTTTTTCTTTGGACTTGAAGCAGACTGCAGGAAAAATATGAGTTGTACGTGACTGTCGCAGCTTTTTCATACAAAAGAAAAGGATGCATTTCCAACAGATATTTTACATGAATGATGGTCATGAGCCTTTTAGTAACTGTCAGTTCACCTTCTGTTTAATTGGTAATTCAAAACAGGGTGTTTTATAGACAAAGTAATGCACTTCTCTGTAAACATCAGTGCATTAGTACATACCATTGTGGTTAAAAACATAATGAGCAAAGCATGTTAATAATATCATGCATATACTGCATATATTAGCCTGAGATTCTAATGCAGGGTCACACCCATGCAATAAATGATACATTAAAAGCTTTCTGTTTGTTTGTTGGCTGCGTTTTTCTGAAGTGTTTTGTTACGTGATCGGGGCCGTAGTTAAACTGCAGTATACCGAAATGTTTCTAGGCTTGCCGACGCCTATGCAGCGACTAAAATTTAAAAATGCTTTGCTGCATAGCGCGCTCCAATAAAAGGAAAACACGCTTTTATTGGCTAAAATTTTGTTTCTATCACGTGTATATTTTTCAGATTAAAATATCGTGTGGACCTGATTGAGGTCCTTTTTTTTAATATGAGTTTAAATTCGGAATAATTTATGCCTGCATTTAAAGCTAATATACAAACACACCATATTTTAATACGTTCACATTGTGTTATTACAAATTTTTAAAGTGCCCTATTGCATTTGTTACAAGTGTTTTCTCGTCTTGTGTGTCATGTAATAGGTCATTATTTGATTTTTTTTTAAAAATCACTTATAGCCTGAACTATATTTTTAGCTAGCTCTTTTTGAATGCATGTGTATAGTTTGCATTATTTGGTTTAATTCAACTTATATAAGAGCAGCAGAATTATTGTGATATATGAATTAGACTGCAGGCATGATATAATAAATTACATATACCATGCAGCCCCCCTCAACACGCTCTCTGCTCTATAATCTCACTCTGAAATTGGTCTGATTTTCTGCTTATCTGCTGCATGAAACAAAAGAATATTATGGTCTGATGCCACTTTTACATAATATTGGATTTGCTGTTCAGTCACTTGGTGGATTTTATATGTATACATGTGTCTATGTCAGAGAAAGAGCCCGTAAAAATGTCAAGATAACAAATAAATGGCTGGCAAATCGCAGTGCTATACGCTAGGAGAGATGCCACGGAGAAATCCGCTCATTTGCACCTACTACAAACCAAAGCAGGACATACACAGTGGGAATCCTGTGGCACCTTTTATCTTTGAGGAGTGATTTGCTTCCAGATTACTCAAGATGCCCTGAGATGCCCTCCCCCTCATTTTCTCTCACTTTCTTTTCTGCCATTATCCCTTCATCTTTCAAAACTTGCTTTTCTTTGCTATCATAAACTCACCAATTGCCTCTTTTTCGTGTGCTTTTTGTCTGCTCTATCCTGGCTTTCACTCCTCTTCTACTCAGTTTGCATTCACGCCTCCCTGGTGGAACCGAACTCATCCCTCTCCCGAGTTCTTTCTCGCTTGCTTTCCACGTCTGTCTCTCTCTCTCTCTCTTTTGCATTCACTATAAATATAGTTCCCTTAAAGCATTTTCTGCATTTTTCTACCACTAATACCACAAAAAGTAAATCTCCTCTGCAGGCTATTAAGTGATGTAATGAGAGACAGTGAGAGGGGAGGATGGGAGGATGGGAGAGGAGGGAAAGAGAGTAAAGGATGAAGGCTGAACAATTAGTCTTAGGTTACTCTGAAAGAAAGATGAGAGACAAATGAAGAGCTGGGAGGGAAAGAAATGCAGGATGGATATAAAGGAGAGCAGTAAGAAATGATGGAGAGAAGGAGACATTGAGAACAGTGTTTCGATCTTCATTTAATAATTGAATAATAATCTCCGTGGAGACATGACCTAGAACTGGCAAAGAGGGAGAGAGGCAGAGTCAGCCTGAGGATGACACACTGCTGCCCCCTTGTGATTTTATGGTGTCACCACTATAAAGTCTGAGCGAGCGAGTGTGTGTATGCACGTGCTCATTGGTGTGTGCATGATTTACAACTGCAACCTGTCTCTGTCTCACAGATACGGGCCTGTGTCTGTGATGGGGAGAAAAAGAGGGCTTTTGGATGTCAGGAAAGAACCTATTTCACTTTGTCACAGAAACTACACACACACACACACTCCCAGACACAGAATCAGACCTTATCTTCCTGTCAAGCCGAATCTTTTTTAGGGTTGACGCTGATATATGAGCTTTGGGGGGGAAGAAACGTTGCCGGGACGTTGACGGCTGACGTGAGTGCAACGTTGCGCTCAGGTTGATGTACGAGCGGTGGGGTTAGGGGACAACGCTGCGCTGACACCGGGAGAAGGAGCTGTGGCCCTGGGGCCTTGAGTCCATTCTGAAGAGCCAGCTCCGCATTCTTTGCATGCAGCAGCCCTGCAGCCACAAATAAACGCACTCACACGCTTTAAGCACACACCCACTTGCTGGTATTAATAACTCGATATCTCTGAAACAAAGATTCGTGTGACACCCGGTGATCATTCAAGCAGAAAGCATCCAAAAGACAAAATCCCGTGCAGTGATCTGAGAGGTTACGTTGCTGGTGCTGCTGTGCAGTGACGTATGTGACAGTGAGTGTTGAGGAAATGCCCAAAGCATGTGTGTGTGTGTCTTCTGTCAATGAGCGTACTCAAAAATTAGCACTCATAATGTATACTAACACCCCTCTTCAGCTTTGTAATGGCACTGATTTCAAATAAAAATCATAAAAATACTATTTTTAAAAATGTTGTTTGTAACGTACCAGAACTTGGATTGCCCACATAATGCTACTTTTTATGCACGCACTAATTAGTCCACCTTTCCAACTATCTCTTGGAAAGATAAGGAAACCCAAATTAGCCCAATGCAGCCATCACTGTGTGAATGTGGGATAAAGTGGTGTATGTATAACATTAAACACTGCATTAAAAAAATAAGGACTTTATAAATACATTTTAATTGCATGAGTTTTAATCTCTGCTGTTTCGACGCTTCTCTGTTTGTTCAGTCTGCGTAGGGAGGGCTACACAATGCAGGTGAATGTCAACGACTACCTGGACATCTATTGCCCCCATTACAACGACAGCCAGCGCATGGTGAGCACCGGAGAACAGTACGTCCTCTACATGGTCAGTTATCGTGGTTACAGGAACTGTGACCCCCAGCTGGGATTCAAGAGGTGGGAGTGTAACCGGCCTCACGCCCCTCACGCTCCCATCAAGTTCTCGGAGAAGTTCCAGCGCTACAGCGCCTTCTCGCTGGGCTATGAGTTCCACGTTGGCCAGGAGTATTACTACATCTGTGAGTGGAATCACACCTATTGTATATCTTTTTAATAAATATCACTAGTGTAATAAATGCCCTCAAAATATAAATAGTAAAGAACTTTGATGCAGAAAGCATGCCATCAACCAGGTAGAGCACAGCGAGGCCAGAGCAGCAGGCTGAAACGCACTTGTTATAATATTAAATGTATTATTTTTTATTTTTGAATATTCAGCTCAGATTATCAGAGTAATGTCCTCACGTAATTTGGGGATGACAAATTGCAGCCTCATATTTAATCATAATACCCTGCAGCCGTGCAGGCTCATCCATTTTGCTGATTGCTAATCAAATTAACTTGCAGCACCTTGTGCCAACAAGATACTGTATAAATAATGAACTTTTAGCTTGTCATAAAACAGCTCAAAAATAAATATTACAAAGCACAAACAGTATAATGAGTGCAGTACTCATTTACTGCAGTACCCAGTACACATTTGTGTGTATTTGCAGGTTTGATGATACTAATTGTAGAACTAAATTCTATTACTGTGTCTAACATGCAATAGCAACGTAACATCTGGCTGATATTGTTTAAAGTCTAGATGCATTCTAATATGGCTATTGACTTTTGATAGGTTTATATGAATTATTTGTATCATTAGTAAGTTGATAGCCATGCTTATTGTGTTATATGTTCTACAGCCACACCCACTCATCACCATGGACGCACCTGTCTGAGACTACGAGTGTACGTCTGCTGCTCCACAGGTAAGGCTCCTACTTTGTGTTTG
>VUQJ01005088.1:3899-18219 GCA_015108635.1 Andinoacara biseriatus
CCTCTCTGTTGGACAGTGGGGTGACCACTTTTTTCTTCTCTTGTATGTCTTGTTCATCTTGTGTGTTATGCTGAGTGTGTGTAAGTGCCTCCTCTTTTCTGCTCTCCATACTAGAGCTGAGGGGGGGCATGATGGAGAGAGGTGGACTCAGCGACGGCTCCTGTGGCGTGGGTGGGGAAAGCATGGGTTGTGCTTTGACCACTGCAGAAGCCATTGCAGCAGCCAGTGAGTGTGGAGTGTCATAGAGGGCAGAGATGGCAGATGAGATGCTCTTTTGCAAGTCCTGGTTTTTACTAACTGAATCCTCCTCATCAGAGGAGAAAGAGGGGAGAGTCTCCAGGTTTCTTTTCAGTTCATCGTCCAAAGGTTTACAGGGACTTGAGCAGCTGCTGAGAGCCAGATCTGACTCTTCACCCTGCCTGGCATCACTGAATGCTCCCGGAGGCTGCTGGGGAGACGGTGGTGGTAGGGGAGGAGATGTTGGGGATAAGGATCTGATCCCTCCCTTCAAAGTGGAACAGGTTTCTTGGTTGTCTTCATCGTGTCCTGGTTCAAGGTCTGACTGTTTTTTACCTGTCTTCAGGAAATCCAAAAAAGAGGCCATGAAGCCTGGTTTGAAGTCAAAGGTCTTCTCATCAGCCTGTAAAAAACAGAAGCTAATAACTGATGATGTTATGATGTAAAAATCCCCACATTCACTTAAAAAGATTTACCTAACTGATTTTTGTGTAGTAGTGTAGGATGTTGGCAAGTAAAATGTTTAGTTTGAATAACACATGGTCATTATTTCCAGATTGCATTAAAAACATTATCATTTATAATGTATCCATGCTTCAGGCCCAACCAAGCTTACAGTAACCTCCAGTAATGACTGATTCCACGGCCATTACGTTATTACACTTGGTCACTGTGTGCCTTCGCCACAGCCCGCCTTTGCTTCCTTTCCGCAAGAAATGCCACAGAAGACGGGGAAGCAGGTGGTAAGGTTAAAAAACTACCTGGTGGCTTCTCTGATGGTTGATTGTCACGTTCTTGTGGATGGAATTGACCCAGACCTCAGGTGGTTCATCTCCTGGTGGTCACTGGAACCCACTTTGATGGATCCTACCTGTGGCATCGCATTTCAGTGTCCAGCTTCCACGGCCTCTCTTGTCCCGTCTTGGCGCAGGTGGAATGGATCGACAGAATCTTTATTCCCTGGGTCGTGCATCTCAGCTGGCTAGCAACTTAGTTTCAGCCAGGTTGGCTCTGGTTAATGCTAGGTCACTAGCAAATATGACTTCTTCACGTCTTGACACTTGGATTTTCTTCTATCAGGTCAAATGTTTTAGGTTAGGTTTCACCCCCAACCGGTCACAGCAGATGACTGCTCCTCAACCCCCATAAATGATTTCCCTACGATCCCCCATATAACCCCACTGCAGCCTCATCCTTAAAACACTGATCAGCTCCACGTGCTCAAAGCGTACTATGACACACGTTTCATGTTGAAATAAACAGCAATTACTTTCCACCCTACTGGGAACAAATTATTCTAATCTGGTTCCCTGATAAACTTTTGTCCTGTTTCCATCATGAGTGATCTGCTGCTCAGTGTCCTTCGTTCCCTCCCTATAAATCTTATTCATTTGAAATCATATAAATCACTCTGAGGGTAAACACACATTATTGTATTCAAAATAATGCTACAATGATTTGTTATATTGAGCAGGAAGCTGCCCATGTTAAGTTAATGTGGCGTGTTTCCTAAGCTGACAGTGAATAAGACATATGCAAATGAACCCGAGAGTCTGCTGGGCTCCTTGGTGGTTTCAGAACGAAACAGTTGGCTTGTGATTTGCAGAAACACACAGGTTCAAGTGCAACTAGAGTTTTTTTTAAATTATTATTTTAACTTTATTACAAATATTTTTAATCAGAATCATTTCCATTGGTAACTCAACATAATACACACCTATATACATTTCCATGAACTGGAGACAGCAACATTTTAATCTGGTCAAATCAATTGTACGATTCAACCTGTCCACTCCGGTGCTGTTTGCACCTGTTTACTGACCAACAAAATGCAGTCAGGATTTTATCCAAGACTCTGAATTCTTGGCAGCCACAGGAGCTGCTTGGCCACAGAGAACCACGGGATGAAGCTCTGCAGTTACTGAGGCAACTGAGCGTCGGTGACGTTTACGCACTATGATTTCAGCACTCGGTGAAGCCACCCAAATATCTAGGAGGGAAAAAAATTTATGAACTCACGTGTTTCAGTGGTGGCATCGTGTTACAGTAGCACACTCAAAATTAGTGAGCTCTTTAGAACAACCCATTCCTTCACAAATGTTTGTAGGCAGATCGCATGGCTAAGTGCTTTTATACATGCGTGCCAGTGCGACTGAGTCCACCTGAATTCAAATATTAAGGTGTGACCCAGTACTTCTGTCCATGTAGTTTATATATAGCTTTAGCTAATAAATAGTCACCCGTTTTGTGTTTAATTCTTAAAATCTCCACTTGCAAAAACACACATGGAATGAACAACAATCTGAAGGATTTTTCCATTTAAGCAGTAAACACAGACCCTGGTAATATAGCACAACAGACAGCAGATGGCACCAAGGCCCTCTGCTGAAAAATGCAGTAACTGTGGCAACAGCTGCCCAGGTAACAGGCATCTCTCTCCTCTTTCTTTCCATCAGTCAGAAAGAGCTCGCTGTCAGTCAGCTATAACCACTTTCTCTCCAAATCTCATATTACAAAAACTCAACTGAAAATGGAAATGATGTCTTTTTGTTCCACTGCAGTCTATAGCGCACAGCCCTTTCTTACAAGGGTATTGGCCAGGTACCTATAGATACCCGATTCATGAAGAAAATAGACAATGCCATTCCTCTTCCAAAGGCTTGAATTTGAATAGATGACACATGAATTATTTATGGATCTCCCGGCTTTACTCCTTTTTACAGCAGGTGTAAAGGAACTTACTGAATTGGAGAGTTTCTGCACAGCAGTCCAGGATTCAGGATTCAGCGAATTGTCAGTTTCTTTCTTCCAACCCTCCACAGCCATCTGTGTTACATTGTAAAAAAAAATAAGAACAAAACATCTATAAATATATAACAAAGCATAACCTTAGCAGACACTGAAGGTTGAGCCTGATACTCAGCATAAATATAAGGTGTAGATTTAGTAACGATTGTGTCCTGAATTTAAAAAAGAAGAAATGAATTGCATTGTGCTCTGTTTTGCTGTATTGCACCATCATTGTGCTTCACAGATGTTTTTAAAGGGCGGAGTCCTACAGATGTGAACAGCCTTTAAGCTGAGTCAGCCCTTTTCTCAGTCAATACAATGACAAGATTTCTGCTTAAATATGGAATTACTGAACTGCGTATTCATTTCATGCTCTGGAATTGTTAGGCGTCCCTCCTCACTAAGAATACTGACTGCACATACAGCGCATCTCCTTGTTGCTGTGGCAACTAGCTTTCTTTTCACTCTAACATGAAACCCGAAGTTGAAACTGCCACGTGCAGGTAGTCTGCATCCACTCATGGCGACAGCTCCTTCTCCCACACATCCACAGAGAACACTGAGATCAACGACCTCAGTGGACAGTACTTAAGCAGCCTAACTGATGCTACATGATTACAAGGAGAAAACAATTTCTACTTATTGATTATTCTGAACTTAAATTTTCAGTAGCACGTTATAATATGGCTCACAACTAGAGGTCCACTTCCCCTAGACTTGAGTGTTTTTCTTTAATTAGGGTTTAATTTAATTTGCTTATAAATACTTACTGACAGCTACACTACAATAAGGGGGTAACAATTCAATTGTTAAAAAAATAAAGAAATTATACTGCTAGTAATGTTAAGTAGTGTTTTATTTTCAGGCATTTTATCAGGATAACAAACTAAAATACGTGGAAAGCTAATTTCCTCTCTTAAATCGTAAATACGTCATACTTTTAGGGGCACAGGTCAAATTATGGAGCAGCTTAACTTTGCCTTTTTACTTCTTTTTTTAATATGCACTTATTGGATGATGTTCCGCTCTTATAGGGTGGCTGTGGCTCAGAAGGTAGAACAAGTCATCTACTAATCAAAGGTTGGTGGTTCAATCCCTGGCTGCTTGGGTAAGATACTCCGTGGGTAAGAAACTGCACCTCAAGTTGCTCCCGATGCATTCATCAGAGTGTGAATGGGTCAATGAGACATGCTGTAGAAGGTACTTTGAGAGCTCGTGTACAGTAGAAAAGCACTATATAAGAACCAGTCCATTTATTATACAACTTTCATTTTATATTACATATAAAAAAGTGATAAGGGCAGTTCTCTCTTTCCTGCTTACAAGAAAAATAGATACCATCAACCCTTGAAGGACATAGGTCTATGTGATATTATAATGATGGCACAATCCCAAGAGCAGCACCATATACCTCTTTGCAACCAATCTCACCTAGTATCAGCCAGCAACTACTCACCAACTGGTCACAGGAATACTCCTTTTTCCCTAGCAACTGGAGGCTGTCAGAGCGTGATCGTCTCTAGGCCTATCATGCAGGTTACGTGATTATTTTTCTTAAGGGCAGCTTTTGCTCTTCCTATGTCTCTGACCTTTAGCAGTCAAAGTAGATCCTAACTAGCCCCAATGTCAAATCATACTTAATAAAATACATTACTACCAGGTATTTCTATTGGAGCATTTTATGTGAAGCCTCTTTTCTTGTTATTTTTCTTTACCTCTTCAGCTCTCTGCTGCTGCATCATCATCGTGTTTTGTGTCTGGGTCACCTCATTTCTGTTGCTGTCCATGGTGGTGTTGGGTCCAGGACTCAGGCCCAGAGATGGTGCTGACCCCACTGATCCATCAGACAGAATTGGCTCACTGCTGGACAATGAGTCTGTCCTCAGCAAGGACTCTGGTGGAGGCAAAGTGGCAAGGGGCAGTTTGATCTGAGAAAAAGACAGGCGGAATGGACAAACTTAAGATTTATTACAAATTTTAATGATCAAGCAATGATTAACCATGCATTTTTGTTTCAGTGCTACCAATGCAGCATTCCTTTCTTCCCTTCTCTTTGAGGTGTTTCCTGATTAAGTATTAAGAAGAATCTTCTTGAACAATCACATCCTCTCTGTAAATGAATAGCTATGATCTGTGCATTTCATAAACCTTCCTCCTTGGAGTGAACAGGGGATGAATTTAAGTGTGCAGCACCCTGAAAAAATGTACAAAAATAAAAAAAACTATGATAAAAAGAATAATTTTAAATAAAGGGAATAACCTGTAATTTTAATAATATTCTGCTCTATATGGCATGAATGATTTTATTACAATGACCAATTAAACTTCTTAACCTGTAATCCAGTGGAAAAGTGTAGATAAATTATTTATATAACTACATATTTAAAAATTAAAAACATGTCATAAGATTTAATTTAGAGAATCTGAACTATAAAAGTGCATGTATTTTGTTAGGTGCTAATCCAAGCTAGGCCAATTTTTACCCCATTTCGAGTCATCCCAAATTGACTATGCGCGTCTAGATGTATAGACCAGATCTTCCCACGTTACCTTCATAGGTCTGACTGGATCTTGCTGTAGCTGCTGAGACTGATGTTGTTGTTGTTGATGCAGCTGAGGGTGAGGACAGGAAACATGTTGCTGCTGATGATGCAGGTGATGCTGTTGATGCTGCTGGTGGGGTACTTGGTGATCTGCCTGCTGGTGGTGATGTTGTTGATGATGTTGGAGATGCTGCTGTTGGCTGTACTGTTGCTGTTGGTGCGGTTGCTGGTGATGATATGGAAGGCTTTGTGCTTTGTTCAGATCTCGATGCATTTCCACCATTCCTTCCTCCCTTCTGCCTCGCCCTCGACCCCGCCCACGCCCCCTCCTATTTTCTCCAGCCACAGATCCCATCAGCCCTCTGCAGTAAGGAGGCTCTGGAAGAGGACGTATACGTGGGCGACCTCGTGGCCGAGGAGGTCCTTCGCGTTTTGGTTTAGTTGGTTTCCTCCCCCTTTTCTTAGGACCATCATGAGGGGGCAGTTGTGGAGGCTGTCCAAGAGAAGAATAGCTGGAGGGGTGGCAGAAGTCCATATCACCTATCAGCGGGTTTAGCCCACTTATCCCAGAAGCCCCACCAGCTTTTCTACAACTAGACACCAAGTCAGGCAATATGTCAGGAAGCCGCCGATTGTTGAGGCGAATATCCGCTGGAACATCTGCTTTATCTTCATCATCCCCAAATTCATATTCTTGCGCATAGTTTTTCTTTATTTGATGTTGTGGTTCACGTCGCTGTTTGAGTAAGTGAAATGAGCTGGTCTTCAGCAGTTTTTTGGGTCGAGAGGAACAGAAAATAGGTGAAGTAAGACCAATACTGTTGGAACTTCCACTCATTCCCACGGTTCCAATCATTTTGTTGACTGAGCCTTCCCCTTGAACTGCTGAATTCAATCCCATAGTGGATGTTTGGGATTGGATGAGGCCAAGTTGGTCAGTATTCACAGTGGAAGGAAGCTCATGGGTCTTGAGAGAGTCAAGGTCTAAGCGCAGATTGCCATTTCCTGTTCCTGGAAGGCTCTGGCAGTACTGTCCATATCCTTGATTGTTGTGACCAACCATATTATACCCCTCTGCAGCACCTCCTTTTAAAGCCTCCATACCCTCCTGTATTGGTCCATGACCCTGGCTGAGGCTTTCTTGAGCACCATGCCCTGCCCCAGAATCTCCAGCACAGCTTGATTTGTATTCAGATGAGCAAAACATATCCTCCATTTCAGGAAAGAAAGAGCGGTCTTCATCGTGTAATAGAGAGTCTGGAAAGCAGATTGATGTCAAAGGTGCAAACCGCTGCTGTTGAGCTTGATTCTGTCCTATTTTATCTGCCTGGCTCTCTGGCTCAAATTGATGCCGTTTGAGCTGCTCTAACTGTGAGTGTGAGAGTTGTGTTTCGGGATCTCTGATCTGGGATTGCTGTTGTTCTTGAGGAGTTGCTATGTTTGCTGCCATCTGCTGGGAGTGTGGATGAGTTAACTGAGCATTAACAGACAGCGGATGGTGAGTGTGCTGTGTATGTTGCAGAGCATGGGCGTTCGGGTGGGTCTGAGGCTGGTTGATATGGTGTAGGTGTGAAGTGGTAGATAAGTCCAAATCTGGTTCAGCAAGGAAGTCGTGGAGATCTGAGGCTGTTTGTTGGTGATGATGGTGGGGTTTAAGTCTGTGCTGTTGTCTATGCCTGTCTCCTCTACCTCCTTCCCCTCCTGTCATTCCAACTCCAGTTCTGTCTAGAGATCTTCCGCTGTCTCCACCATTGGTCTGAGAAAGTGATTGGTCTAGCATGTGTAATGGAGATACTGAACTCTGACTGGCTTGTGTTTGATCTCTCGGATGGGTTCCAAGGTTGTAGTGGGTATCTAGACTCTGAGTCTGAAGCTGAAGTTGCAGTTGTGAGGACTGGTTCCGTGGGTGGGATTCCACCCCAGCAGACCCTGCTCCTCCATTTGAACCCATCATAGCTTGCTGACTCAAAGGATGCTGCTGTTGTTGCTGCTGTTGCTGCTGCTGTTGCTGTGGGGGGGCTTCCTGGGAATCCAGCTTGTTATGGGTAGTATGAGAAAGGACAGACTGTAACATATGAGTTTGCTTGGGAGGATCTGGTGGTGTATCCATCAAAGAGATAGAGACTTGGCTTTGTTGAGCTTGCTGTACATCTGGTGCATTGCACAAATAGGCATTGTCATTTGCGTCTGAAGGTTTCTTAAGCTCCACAAGAGAGTGGCTATGTGAGAGAGAACCGGGATGACTATGCTGAGAATGTTGTGAGTGACGGGAGATTTGGGAGTGCTGACTATGTTGCTGAGAGTGTGTGGACACATGTGAGGTGTGATGGGGATGCTGGGACTGTGAGTGCTGTGTGTAGGGATCCCCCCTTCCATAATGGACCACAGAACCCATGGACTCATGTTGTTGTTGATGCGAGTGAGTAGCATGGGAATGAGAAAGAGAATCAGATATCCCTCGTACCTCTGAAGCATTGGATTTAGATATGGTCAAGTCTGACTTGGTCTGCTGTTTCTTCTGTGATATTTCTAACGGTGTGTTTAAGCCACTTGCTGTGTCACTAATTGCCATTCCAACACCAGAACTGCTGGTAGTGGTGTTATTGCTACGAATTACACTCTGAATGTGGTAGCGCTCTTCTGATATCTTGTTAATATCATATGTCACTCCCTTGCCTTCCCCATGCCTAGCATGGGAGATTTGTTGACATAGTTCCTGTGGATGTGGGTGATGTTGGGAAGAATGGGAAGTTGAGCTTTGTGAATGTAGTAAGTGGTGGATGAGGAAATCTTCATCATCTTCTTCATCTTGGGATCGCTCAGCTCCAAGTATATTTGTGGCCTCTGTTTTAGGTTTTGGTGGTGTCGAGTGGTACGACTGGCTCTGAGATTGTCGGTTATCAGGAAAACCTTGTGGTGAGGACATGAAACCGGGTGATAGGATGGAGGATAAGAACTTTGTTGCCCCTGAGCTTCCAGGGGACTGTACAGGTCGAGCGGTTACAGGAGAGTGCAATCCTGGACGACTGATACTAGAATTGGTAGAGGGTGATGTAGTAGACTCAGTTAGGTGATATGAGCTACTGCCTCTATTACAAGCAGCCCCATTCCCTGATCCTGCAGATCCAACTGCACTGCGAAGCCCAGATCCACTCACAGCTGATCCACTCCCATACCCTATGGACGGGCTATCTGCTCTTCTAAGAGATGTTGAGCCAAAACTTGAGTTCTCAAAGACTATCTCTGCAGAGAAGGAGCGTCCTCCAGACCCTATACCCATGAAGGCTTTACCACCACTGCCCCCTGTTCCAGCACTCAAGTCCTGGGCATGGGGTGAAGTGAAGCCCCCATAATGCAGGGCCATGTGTGTTGATGAAGGCAGATTGGGAGAATAGGACTGAGGATGTTGCCGGGGAGGGGTCTGGTCTGGCAGGCCTGTGCTAGGTTTGGTCACAGATTGAGAGCCATAGGTGGATAGACACTGACTGGATGCTGGCTGTTGAACAAGGGATAATGACACCACTGGTAAAGTAGGTGGTACTAGTGCTGACTGAGGTGGGGGCTGCTGAAGAGAGGGAGCAGACAAGGAGTTGGTATTAGTCTTTGGATTAGAAGAGGATGTAGAGGAGTTGGAGGAGGTTGATGGTGGAGTATGTGGGGCACAGGAAGAAGATGATGCTAATGATGAAGATGAGTAGCCAGTTGTGGAGCAGGAACTCTTGACACCTTTATTGGTAGATAAAGAGGAAGAGGAAGCTGAGGCTCTAGAGGACGACGATGTATAGGCTGTTTGGATGACAGGTTGATATGTCTGGGATTCCATCTGTGGTGAGGTCTTGGGGTCAGAGGATGGGCTCTGTTCTCCCAAAGGACTGCACGACACGCCACCAAGCTCATGATGGCTGACTATCTGCTGATAGCCCGATGACCCACTACAGTTGGCATACTGCTGTAGGGTTGTGGAGTGAGCTGAAGATGAGCGTTGATAATGCTTAATCACACTATCTTGGCGGGAAACTGCTCTCTCTAGAAGCGGCTGAGGCTCAGGAGGAGCTGCAGGTGGCAGGGCTGGTGTGGATGAGAACATGGAGGCATTATATAGCTGAGAGGATGGGTTATGAAGCTGAGAGGACAACAAGTTAAATTGGGGAGGGGGCAGGTGGCAACTGGAGGAAGTGGGAGGGGCTTGGGTCTGCAGAGCTGGGGTTTCTTGGGAGCCCTGGAAAGCAGTGCTCTGGGAAGACAGCAAGCGATCAAAGCCCAGGCTGGACTGAGAGGGCGCTTTAATATGTAGCAAGGGATCATGTGGGGATATCAAACCATTAGAAGTCGGGCTAAATGTAGGTGCATCCTGCAGGGATAATGAGGGAGTGAATGATCGTCCAGAAAAGGTGCTAGGATGCTGGTATGCAGAAAGGGCTGAGGAGGAGGGAAAGGAGCTTGAACCTGGAAGTGCCCCTGAAATAAAGAGGTCCGTTGGGGCCGGTGTATGCATTGCTATAGGACACAATATTACATAGAAAGTGTTGGTCAGTCCAAGTCACTATTCAATTTTGAAAAATAAGCACATTTTCATTTTTACTTTTTGCAAATTAAATCAATTCAAATGCTTTTAGAACTGAACTATGACTTCATTTTTAAACATCATATATTTTATAATAAGAACTAGGACCGACAATTGTCGGGGTTTTTAAAATTGCATTCCTGACACTCACCAGTCTGCCAAGAGGGTGTGCGAAACTGAGAGAGGAGGGAGGAAGCAGAGGGTGTGGGCTGTGGAGCCCGTGACTCCAGAGCTGAAATCAGGTTCATGACAGAGGGGTCGGGACCCGAGGGGCCGGCATGATGGAGACTGGAGTCAAAAAGCCCCGACAGACCTTGCAACAAAATAAAAACTTCAGTTAATTTATGTCTCAAGGATCATATAACGAGTTTAGTAAATCTTAAGACTTTAATTTCTATTTTTGTGTTTTTTGTTTGTTTTTTTTGTGGCACATATAGCCAGTAGCAAATACAATGGAGCTCATTAAGTTGTAAAATATACCTGAGAAACATTACACAGATAAGGTTATAAATTTGCATTCCCATACATATCCTGCTTTTCTTTGCCTTTTAGAAGATAATACTGCCTCTGTACCAGGATGATGATTTATTTGGTGAGGCTACAAAATATCATAATTGTTAACGCTTTTCCTTTTCACCTTTGTTTCCCAGCGCTGTATTCCAACATAAAAAAAGTATGATTTATTTCTCTTCTGCCCTACGATGTGTACATTTATTAATATTTATTACTCCCTTGTTTCTTAGTCTTATTTTGGTTCCACTCTACCAGCAGAGTATCATATTAGTACCTTATTCGTACCTACCAGACACCATACACGAGAGATGGAACCAAAATGACAATTCAGCGTGGTCTATGTACTCAAAAAATATTACTATTATCAAAATGTACTAATGTACTGAAAGAGACTCAAATTAATATTTACATAAACACTGTATTTATTCATTATGGTTTGTATTTATAGTGTTAATGAAGAATACAGCAGCTACAAGGAGTCACAATATATAAAATTTAAACTTCAAGCAAACAGTTATGATCAAATATTATTTTTCAACTTATTTTTCAAATCTTTTTGTGTGGGTTACGCCTGTTTACATTTCTGCTCATATTTATTGTAATTTCACATTTTGTTTTGTTTTTATTAAACATGGCAACTGTAGAAATATTTCACTCTAAAATAGTTTTTAAAGATTTGCATTACTACAGATGTACAACCAAATCCTTACCTAGTGTACGTCCACCCCAGCCTCCACCCTGTCTTGAGCTTCCTGGGTGGTGGTTGGCTGCATAGCCTTGAAGAGGGTGTGGAGTGCCATAAGCTTGCCGGTGAAGTAGTTCTGAGTCTGGGTGGGATGACCTGCTCCCATACATGAGGCTGAGGAGCACATGGTTATTAAGTTTGACTTTGGTAAACACCATTATTTACAACAATCACCTGCTGTCAGTGCAGAGCGCTTTTCTACTCTGTGAGCATGCAAAGAACTTTATACACCCATTCACAAACATTACGTACTTTCTGTCTAACATTCACACACATTCATACTCTGAAGGTTGCATCAGAGAACAACTTCAGCTCAGTATCTTGCCCAAGGATACTTTGGCATGCAGACTGGAGCAGCCAGGGATCAAACTGCCAACCTTCTGAGGTGACCGTCTGTACCTCCTGAGCTACACCTGTAGTATTGTTGGAAGTATTAGTATTCTCATTGTCTAACTGACTGTGTCAAAATAAAGATTACTGGGGCCTTTTCTACTCTTTGTGGCCTTTGGTCATGTTTCCAGAACAATCTGAAGCATGTTGCTGGCTAGTAAGATAAAAAATACCATGATCATCAGCATAATGGCTTTGAAATCATGCTTTAAGACAGCAAGATAGCTAAGGAAAATTATACTAAATTTAAAAGAAAAATAGACAAACAAAATTAAATTACTGGGACTGATTAGACATGGTGTTACCAATATTTACATATACAGCACAAGTCCAAAGTTTGGACACACTGGTACTGTATATCCAATATATTCTTAATAGCAGCTGAATAATGTAGCGGCAACATTGCTGTCTTTGAAAAAATAGATCAGGGATTTAAATTCTATGAATCCAGTTTGTGTCCCAAGGCTAGACACCCAGTATTAGTCTGCCTCAGAACATAAACAAGAGATGGATATCGCTTGGATATGGCTTAACAAGGTCTGCATCTGATTTTGGAAACCAGGACATACTGATGAGATTACAACACTACCACTACAACTACAGGAATATCTGCTGAGTGTGGAGATAGTAGCCACACAACCAAGGCCACGATCCCCCAGCTCACTGGCAAAGTTTTCTCAGAAGAGATGCTTGCAAACAGCTTCACGCACCATCCCCACTACCATTATCACAGAACCCAGTGTGCTTGCATATGCCACTTCCACAGTAATCCTAGAAACACCTGTAATTCAATTCAATTCAATTCAATTTTATTTATATAGCGCCAAATCACAACAGTCGCCTCAAGCTGCTTTGTATTGTAGCTAAAGACCCTACAATAATACAGAGAAAACCCAACAGTCAAAACAACCCCGTATGAGCAAGCACTTGGCGACAGTGGCAAGGAAAAACTCCCTTTTAACAGGAAGAAATCTCCAGCAGAACCAGGGTATGAGATCAAGAATGTGTGCAAAGAAAAAGAACAATGTTGAAAGCCAAAATCGGAGAAGCATTGAGGGTTGGCTAACAGGGCCAGAAGGGCATCATGATGGATAAGATGGGTAATGGCACAGTACTCAAAGAGCATCAGAGTGTATACTGCATAGGATGTTCAACACAGACAGCCGTTCTTTGCATTAGTTGGCTTGAGAAAACCTAAAACCCTATTCAGACAGCAGGTATCATGACAGTGGTTATCAACAGGCTCTGTGCGCGCTTACATAAAAAGAGGCATTTTGAATATTATATGACTATTCTTCTGCACAAACTGATCAAATCAGAGACATTATCAGATGATAATAATAAAATTCTGATTAGAAAAATGTATGAAGAACATAAAAATTTTACAGTAAAATGCAACACTGTTGTGAATAAGACAAATCAAAACTGTAGAAAATCTTTTTAATTCAAGTTAATTATTTCAAGTGAGTCAGCTCTCTGTGCTGCTGCTTATCTAATGTGGGACAAACACACATTAGAAACTTTAAACACTCAATTTTACTGCTCCATAGACTAATAATGTGGAAATTGCTATTTGGCAGAATGACAAAGTGAAAAAGAGTGAAGTTTCCTTTCTTGAGTGATTGATAGATTCTCTTTCTGTGTGTTCTTTGTTCCAGGAGCTGTCATGGTCCTGGGTCCTGACCCAGAATTTTGAGGGGTTTTCCTCTTTGTATTGTATTTATTGTTTTATTCCTTGTGTTTTAGTTTATTCAAGCCTCCCCAATGTCCTCTTTTGTCTTGTTGCCAAGTCTTTGTCTCTGTGTTTAGTGACTGCCTCTTTTATTTTGGTAGTCTTTTGTCTTCTCTATCTCTCTGAGTTTTACTTCCCCCCTTGTTACCCTTGATTGGTTTCAACTGTTTCCTGTTACCCAGGCAGGATTGTCTTATCCTAACAGGATTTCCAACTGAGTGTTTGAGGTATGTTTAGAGCACAGGGCATACACCAGGAATACGAGTTCAATCAGTCAAATTCATTTCACTTTGACCTGAGAAAAACTGATTTCCACATCTCTTTTATTAGGCTCTAGGACAGTAACTTTTAATGTTTAAATGTATCCAGTTTAAAGTTTCAAAGCTGTAATGTGCAGCCATCACTTTATAAATAAACCACAGTACTGAGAGTGCATTCAGTTAACTTGGATTAAAATGATTATTTTAGTGCTCTGTGCACAAAGTCCCAAAATTAATGATTTTCTGCAGCATTAATCATGTGTCCTTGTTGCAACAGTGTGGCATTTTGCTGCTTTTTATGTCCTTAAGAGATTTTTGATCACCATTTTATTGTCATCATCTCATAATGTCTCTGACTGGAGTGGGTGGTCCTCATAAGGATAATTTTCTGTGGAAGATGAGCCATGATCCATGAACCGACCCTTTTAGATTAGTTAAATGCTGCCTTTCATTTGAAGGGGGAAACCCGGCTTCATGTGACCATTTATCCCAGTTACCAATTTTTAGGCTAAGTAAATCCAGACAATGGAAGGATAGCCTGGGTTT
>VUQJ01005090.1:11135-49292 GCA_015108635.1 Andinoacara biseriatus
AAATTGTCATAAAAAAAAAAAAAAAAAAAGAAAAAATGCTCTGCGTTAACTGACTATGAAAATGACAAGAGAAAATAGTTTCTTGCTGCAACTGAAGCGCAATGTACCATGCTTTCTGATGACAACATTGACTATTTCACAAATATATCCTGAGTAATACAAACATGCTCAGCTATGGACCCTAATTTTCAAGGGTGTAAAAGTTTCCAAACTAATCATCCTTCTATTGTGCAGCTGCTGCCAAGACTCACAATGTTTCCTGCAGGAAAAACAACTGAGAACACTTTAAACCAAATAATGGCCAATACCTTCCATGATACAACATGAAAAATGACCAAAAGCAATTCGTGCGTGCAGTTTTTTTCACTTTTCAGTGGAATGCTGTATCTGTTTTCTTATCATACTGTGTATTCCAGTTACATAAGACAAAAACTGAAAGTGCTTCTGTCCTGGCAATATGATGCTTCAGAAACCTGCGTAATGCACATTCAACACCTTATATTGTGTTACATGCCTTGTGGATAAATAACTAATGCCTTTTTGTAATATTGTAATGCTGTGTCATTTTTTTTAGTAAGCAGTAGTTTTGAATAAGAAGTGTGTCGCTCTGTCCAAATCTAAGACAGTGGCTCTATCAGTGGGTCTGAAAGATGCCCAGATAACACATAAGCTCACCTTTCAGTGAGACAGCATTTTTGCATGTGTATTTCTTATATATTTCTTCAGCTTTGCAATGAAGCCTGAAACATGCATTTACAGAACAGGGCGCCTTCAAAGCTGTGACTGTATTCTCTGCAGATTTGTACATTTAGTTCATCTAAAAATAGTGCATGATTAAAAGCAGATGAGAATTCAAAAGTGGGTTGGACTGACAATGATTTTTTTTTTTTTTTGATATTCTACAGCTTAAGACCTGACATAAACCTTAAAAACTGAATAAATACAGTGATCAAGAGAAGCAAACTGAAAGGAAAAGAAAGAGTGATGCAGTGAAAATCCCTCCCCAGCAGTTCTGCTGTGTCATTGCTGATGCGAATGCCCCTCTGACTCCATCATGCAGCTGAATCACGGCGAAATAAAGCACTGCACACTGCAGCAGGACACCAATTTGGTGTGTAATGCCCATGTCTAAGCTCTCTGCTGCATAATACATAAACCTCTCCTGAAAAACTCATTAATATAGATTGACTGGGCAGTTTTTCCAGGAAACTCTCCAGCTCAGAGCAGAGGTCAAGAGACTAAAAGAGTGTCATCAACCAGCTATCAATCACAGTCAGTAACCAATGACTTTACAGCACGTACGGCATTTCTGAGACCACACAATCTATAGACTCATATCAATAAATGTCATATGGCATGGCAAACAGTGTGACATTATTGCTGCTCTTCATGTTTAAATGAAGTATAAACAGACAGTTCACTGTTCAGTATGTTGGTATGTGGTTGTTTATGTTATTTCTGTACCTGAGCTTCCTAAATATCATTAAAGTGAATTTAGTAGTATGGTGCCCTCTTGAGGACTTCACAAGAATAAAAGTGAGCATGGACTCTGCTTTAATGCCATTCTACAATACACTGAAAAGCATCCCTTATAATACTAGCAATGTACTATTTGGCTATGAAATTAGTGACGATATTAAACAGCAAAGACACAAGCTCTGTCCTTCTGAACTAAAAATGTGTTTAATATACAGGCACAATTAATTCCCCAGCTCCTCTAACTCCAAGCAACCCAAAACATCATTGCAGTTAATTTTAGCAATTATCTACAATTGTTAAGCAAAGAATGAACCCCAAATACTCTGACAATGTCAATAAGAAAAGGAGGAAAATGCCTAATTTTGTTTATTTTAGATTTGAGGGGAAAATCCGAAAAATAAAACTATGAAGAACTTTCTGCAAATACTGCTGAGCAAAGACAGAAAACTGCTGAGGTGCACAATTAACAGGGAATGAGAGAGCAGCTGTTTTGGCTCTGATAATCAGAAAATGTTTTTTAATATGATCTAATTCATAACTCATAATTTGATGACAGTAAATGTATGATGTTCATTTCAGAAGGAAGTTAAACTAAACCTAAGGTAGGTGAAATCAGGTGGTAGATGATTCACCTCCACCAAAACTCTGGGAACTGGATAAAATGTTTAAACCCACAGCTTGTGACCTCTGACTTTAAATGGTTGATGTTTGAAGGACCACAAATTGCAGCAAGCCTGACAGGACTAACCGCCATTCTCTCACGTTACATTTAAAGTTACAGTTAGCATTTACAACCCTGGCACTGTCAGGAATGTAGTCATTAAAACCTTCTTCAGAAGTGCAAATTTACACCAAGAGAGGAAGTCAAACTGGTATTAATTAAGGTGTTATTTACTGCACAGTCTTAGGCGCAGAGTATGTGAACATACTCAAGTGAATAGCTTCTTTTAACAATGACAGCGTTGTGAATCATTAGCCACAGCAGCCAGTCTTGTATAACACTAGCTGATGAGCAGAACACACTGTTTTGAGGCCTGTGCGTACTTGATCTGCAGTCCAAGTGCAGCGCAAGCCAAGAGTCCACCCGCAGCATTCAAACGGGCAGCCTGAGACACTTATTTGTAGACCTCAGCAAAGCACATGTGCATGGCTATAAATAGCTACAACCCTAAACCATGCTGCCCCTGCAACTGCAGGCCACATAATCTGTGCCACCAAGGTGATATGCTTCCTTTTCTAACATGCAAAGATGAGTTAAGCACGGTCATGCTTGTGGTGGAAGTGAATGTATTTATTATTTGAGTATTAAAGTTGCATCCTGATCCTTTGGTTTTGGAGTCTGATTTATGTAATGCAAAATAAAAATTGATTAGATCTTAGGACATGTTTTCCAGCACTGAATTTGTAAATTCAAAACTAGATATTCAAGACAGGACAATGATTTTGTGCCTGAATGAATATTTGTTTCTAATTTGCTTTCAACAGACTTTCAGAAAATGAGCCCAGCAGTAGGACACTAGTTATTCAGAAGACCAGACAAAAACAGATCAATTTTAGTTTTCCTGAAAACATCTGGCAGAGAAGGGCAGTGACATCCTTTGGCATCTTGTTATGTCACGATGCCTAAAATATTCCCACATTCTGAGAGAAGCGGCATCAAAAAGCTCCACCAATCAAATTCCGCCCTCTGTAATCCCCTTGGCTTTGTATGTGAAGGAAATAAAAACAAACATAAAGACTAAACTGGAGAGCATTCAACCTTCAACCCAGTGACAAGGACTCACTAAGTATTCTTGCTAAACAGCTTTGGTTTCACAGCTCTTGTGTTGCAGCCGCAGTGAGCAAAGGCGCGTGCCACGGCTTTGTTCAAAGCACAAGCTAACATCTTCCAGCTTTATTTAATAGTGATTCAGCTAATAACTCTGGCTAGTGCAGCTTAAAAAAAAAATCATTGAAATAATTAAATGAATAAGGCCCTACTCTACAAAATGGTGATCCTGTTCAGAGATTAATAGAAACCAAATATAAAAAACAAACAAAAAACCCCCAGAAACTTAAGCAGTCATGGTTTAGAAATGCTCAAGCAAATATATTTGTTATTTTGTTCAATGTACATTTCAGTTTTGGTGTCTCACAAGCCTTTTTATTATTTTAACACTTATTATGTTTTGCAATAAGACTGTAGAGCCATGGCCCATAGCAGAGGCTGCACATTAGCAGTGTGGTGCTTTGAGCAAAACATCAGCATGCTGGTGACCTCTGGTCCTTTTCGACCAGAGGTCGGCAACCTTTGCTATCAAAAAGAGTGATTTTTTTAGCTATTTTTGACCAGAAAAACTATATGGAACTGCAACACGTGACTACTCTGTGGTGGGCTATTCCTCATTATTTGGTACTTCAACGTTACTTCAAATTTCATTACCACAGTACATGGTTTTATTACACTTGTTAAACCATAGAACTAAACAAAAAAAACAAAAAACTCTTCTTTTTTTTTGCTATTTTAATTATTTTTATTACCAAAAAAGATCAACTAAACAGAAGTTGCAGTCATCAAAGTAATTCTGTGGCTAGCTCCATCCTGCTGGAATACCAAAATTCAAGCTCTTTCTCTTTCCTTACTCCATGCTCGGATACACACCTGACAAACTGAATGAGGCGACCAAAACGTACGTTAGTACCACTTGGCTGCTCAATTTCATACCAAAATAAGTAAACGATTGCCTTTCTCACAAAATTTGTTACATTTTGTTGCTGTTTGGATGTAGTGACACATCCACAAATATAGCAAGAAACATTTGTATCATGGCTACAGCTGCCACTTGTGAAAACAATATGACGTAAGAGAGAGCAAAATTAATTTTTTTTTTTTTAAATTAGCAACCCAAAATTAGTAAAGAGCAAGGGTTAGGTGTTATTCTACCTGTATTTATCAAAATGAATCAAATAAAAGTAGCTCACTTTGGCAATAAATAAAGTATTGAACAGCCTAATAGCTTTAAAAAAATAAAAGTAAACGTAGGCCAGTTTCTGTTGAATTCTGGATAAAGCCCAGCTGCACATGAAACATACCAGTAAGCCAGCAGCAGCGTCAGTGAGAGCAAACAAATCTACATGACAATGACATTTCATTGGGACACTCAAGACTAGACATTTGTGTGCATATGTGTATGCTGTCCCCACGCTACTGAGTTTGGTTAAATTAAAATGATAAGGCACCAGGTGACAGACGCAGGCTATGATGGACATTTTAATTAACAGAATTTTTTTTTTAAAGTGAAGCTACACATTTTTGCAAACAGAAGGTGTAAAAGAATTTCTTAAAGCGAAAAAAGAAAAAATAATCAAATAACCATTGTTCATGTCCATGTTTATTTGAAATGAGCAAAAGAGCCACCAGCAGCTCCAGAGCCACTCAGCAACCATTTCTGATGAATCAGGGTGGTTACTCGAACCCCTTTATCTAAATGAATGCCAGAATCAGGGTTAAAAAGCTTTTTTCTTTCCACTTTCTAGTCTTACAATGCACAGGTTCACACAGCTTCTGAAACAGCTGTGAGGCGCTACTATGTGCATGCATTAACATAACAACAGTCTAATATTGTTCCTGTTTCGGTGTTAATTGGCTCTCTGGGGGCAGAGAACAACTGCCACCTTGAGTGCTTTAAAAGTCACCCATAGACTTCTATTCAGGGTGCTTCAGCTGCTTTTTTCTTCTGCCAACGTAATGTTTGTGATGCGAACATGCACACAATGACAATGGTAAGTTGGAATATTTACCAAATATATATCATGTAGACAACATTAGAATGCTCACATTTACTAATAAGTGATAAACACAATCTACAGCTAAGCTGATTTATCTCTGAGGGTATTAGGTCATAATCCAAACTAAAATGAAATGTTAATCCGGTGATGGAGCTATAGAAAAAGTGAAGGGATTCCACTCTTAACATAACGCATATAGCAATCCATCAATTTAGACAAAAGCAGTGGTAGGACCGAGAGAGTGTCAGGCCTTAAGCATCAGGGTTGTTTAATTTATAACATTCCTAAATGTTAATATTCAACAGTTTGTGCCCGTCAAACACTGGATTAGAGGTTTATAAAAGATGAGTACACAGTGCATATCACAGCAGAGGATGACTGGTGACTCAGTTCAGTACAATCACATGTATCCAGTGTGCTTTAATAGGCATGCTGGGTAGGTGGTAAGGTAAACAAAAAAAGAAGAACGGCAAGGAAGGGGAGATACTGGAAGGTGCATTTTTCCCATTCTTTGTTAGTGAAATATTGCAGCCAGTTTGAAGGCGGGGCAAGGAGTGAGGTAAGCGACTGGAACAGGTTTTCCCAAGCCTTCCGTGCAGCCGGTCCAGTCAGTCTTTGCTTTTTTTGGGGGTTTTTTTGGGAGACTAAAATAAAGATGAAACCAAGAAAAAGGCAACAATTATAACTGTAGTGGAGGAATTAATATTATTTTGTGGCGCAGTATGAACCACTGCTGCACATCATTAAATTAAGGCAGCCGTCGCATTCTGAAAACATGGAAAATAATTATAGATTTTCTGACTATTTTCACCGTATATAGTGTAATGATGATGTGATCTGCTACACCCACAAGTGAAGCTGACCCTTGATGAAGTGCAAATGAAGGATAAAGGTGAAGCTGGCAGAGTACCCATAGACATTAGCTGTAACTGCAGGGAGCCATTAATGATAGCTAATGGGGCATGAATGCAGACTTACGGCGCTTGCATGAACACGCTCAGACACACACACACACACAGAGATGCTAACAATCCAATAGCTTCCATTTTCGCAACAGCTGCACCTGCCACACTGAACCCTGACACCAATGAATATTTGGCCCAAATGTGGCTCATATCTCTAGTTTTCTATGGGCCACATTTGGCCTTGACTGACAGCGTTGACTCAGGGTGAGTCAGCCACAGGTCCACTTGGTATGTAGACCACAAAACACTTGTCATGACCCACATCAAGACCACTTCATGACTTTTGGGCCACGTCTGGTTCACACAACGTATGCTGGTGTCCTGAATGAGACTAAAGCGCTATAAGTCCCCCAGATTGGACCCAAAGGTTACTGTTATCCACCGTCATAAAACAATTGCCATTCAACATCAACTAATTCTGTTTTGAAATAAAAGAAACACAGCTGCAATGGTTGCTAAATTTTTAAAGATGAAAAAAATGAAATAAAAGCCAACGTTTTCCATCATGCTAAATCATTTTGTCTGCATTCTGCTCTATAGCATATGCACAGCTAATGATGAGCTAGATGCTTTTTCTTACAGTATTAACAGAACGGAAATCTAAGAAATTAAAAGAAACAACTGAATGGTTTCCATAAGGTGCAGGCCAGAAAAACCTGCCATAGGCACCGAAGGGTAATGAAATGATTTTAAACCAGCAGGCTTCTTAATGTTAAGCTAAAACAAAAGTAAATGGAACAGCCCATTTAATGGTTGTTCCATTTTAAAACGTGGCGCTAGGAAACCTGTTTCCTCTTGCCACTGTGGCACTGCTTCCCAGCATCTGCTGCAAATGGGAGAGAAGGGTGTTGCTACTGGAGTGGGAGAGGAAAGGCTTCAGAGCATGAGTCAGGGGTGGGACACAGAAACTCACAAGATGATCTCATGTAAGCTAAGCAAGGCTTTGGAATGAGGTTCAGTCATGCTGGTCCCATCACCATGACAGCATATAAATACAACAGAGAGCATGCATTGTGCTCAGGCACACATTTGTTTTAATACAAAGACACTGGACTGCAGTGAACGCATATTACAACTTATTAAATTAATCTAACATGCAGAAATCTGGATGATGCATATAGAGCTCTATATGATAAAAAATAATAAAGGGTTGCAATTCTGTAGCTAAAGACTAAGGGGACAGTAAGAGCTGTGATGCTGTGAATGAGGTTTATTGATTAGCTCAATGAAGCAGCAAAAACAATATCATGTTTTAGCACTTAGTGTAAACAACATGTACCGACCAATAACAGGAAAATAATCAGGCCTTTGTTTTCTGACTGCAGATAAGAAGCAGTCTGATCTAAGAATGCATCTTTACAAAGCCTGAAAAATGAAACTGAGCGCAGCTGCATTTGCAGCTTGATATGAACAACTGCTGGAGGTTACCATCAGGTTACACAGCTGAAATCAGAAACCGATCCAAAAATCTAATGTACTTGTTCAGCATGAGCACGTGAATCTGCAGCTATCAGATACATAATATGGCAGGACAAACCTCATTTCCTTCCTACCTTTCTAGTGTGGAAAAAAATTAACCACACTTCTTTTAAATAATCATCATCTTCATTATAATAAGAATAATCAAAAATCAATAATCATTTAAATCTATGATGCAGGTTCCTCTTATTTGTGAAAATATAAGTTAGTGCAGCTTTTGGAGGTAATATAATGGCTTGCTGTGTGGGTACAGTACTCAGCGCAGAAAATTACATTTTTTTTTTCTTTTTTATGGCATTTCAAGCTTCTGCTTAGAAACGATCATTAAAGAAAGAGAGAAAATATGAGTGACATCCCATAAGGATCGAGCTGGGATTTGAACCGGATACTCACTGCCTACAGCATAACCAGCATGAAGTAACCCCACAGGAAGTTACTGTAGGCTAAGCTAGGTGGGCAGAAATCATCTTCAAAGTGAGGCTTCTTGAGGTGTAAATCTCAGCCAAAGGCCAAAAAAAGGAGTGCCACCATAATCAACATGGCACATGAACAAGTCTCTGAAACTTGGATCCCGCTTTCATTAAAACAAAGTATCTTTTGTACGGTAGCAGACAGTCTCCATACAGGCAGCCTGCTTTGTGTGTGGGCCACTAGGCCATTTGAATGTGATGAGTGGGCTGTCGACATAGAGCAGAGGGGTTGGGCTGCACAGCCCAGGAGGGTGGACAAAGCCAGTGACTGTGCAAAAAATGCAAAGCTCTCTCACTTGCCACTGTGCTTGATAAAACAAGGCAATAAAAATATTAAAAGGTTTATTGTGAATAATAATAATAGGATACTTTTAATCATCCGTAGTACTCCTGCAAGTCATAATGAAGCCCACAGAGATTCACAGCCAGAAATCTGACAGAGACACTGGCAGACCACACCCTAATAAAAAACAGAACAGGCATCCTGAGACTGCCTCACTGCTTTGTATCTTTTGAGTGTCTTGGAAAAACACACATTTTGGTGTCTAGCTGGTTACAATATATATCTTCTCTGGAGTTTCTTTTCATGTGTAGCCTTTTGAAGAGAAACAAATAGCTATAATAAGCTATAATGTCCTGTTCTTTATTAAAAATCTGCAAACAAAAATGTTTGTCTACTCAAAAGAAAAATCTTGGAAAGCAAAAGGTTTACCCAGTTTAATTAATATTTCCACCAAGACTCTCCTTTATCAGCATGTTCATACAGGTTCTGGGTTAGAAATATGCTGTTCTTCAAATCAATGAAACCATATCTGGGCCACAAGACATCTTAAGAGCAAAATATACTGCAAGAAAAAGCTGACTGAACTACCAAATGTTTAATCCATCAAATCTTCCTTGATATTAGAGGATCATCAACTATTAAGAAACCCAGTGACCTCTTCATGCTGACAGCCTCCCAAGCAGGCGCTGCTGGAACAGTGAACCCCTGCCCACTGCCATTGAGTGATGTATGTTTCTAAGAAACATGTCTTTAACTCATTTCTCAAGTTTACAGTCTTTTGTATGTGTACCCTGCATTGAATTTCAGCACAATGCAGCATTCTTACAGCTGGTACAGTTCAACAAGAGCAGCATGTGTGTTCTATTCTTGTTCTGTGGCAATCGTGGCAATTCAAAATAATGTGAACTCACTTTAGCACAGAACCCATGTTTGAAATTTTATTTACCTTTTCAATGGTACAGTGCTGGAAAAGCAATTCTGGAGGTAAGAACATGACCCTAACCTGCTACAATTAAACAAGGACAGCTTTCTTTTCATGTGTAGTTAGAGCCCAAAATAAATAAGCACAATAATCAGCACAACAAACACATTTATGTATATTTTAGTGCTGACCAATAAATTATTTTCACTCTCTTTGCAATATGAGTATGAATGATAAATACATCACCAAAAAAACACCTGACACCAAATGAATTTTAAAAGTTATTCTTTACAAAAAATAAAGCATTTACACTTAGCAAGCAAATATTTGACCTAGTGCAGTATTATCTACTCATCCATTTTGCTTTTAACTGCTTATCTTCTTAGGGTTGCTGGAGCCTATCCAAGCTGTCACAGGACGAGAGGCGGGGTGCACCCTGGACAGAGTGCCAATCCATCGCAGGGGTAACAGAGAGACAGAGATAACACACACCGATCACATATTATCCTAACAAGCATCTTTGGGCTGTGGGAGGAAGGCAGAGCGCCCACTGGAAGCCAACAGAAGCACGGGGAGAACATGCAACCTTCACACAGAAAGCTCAGAGCTGGCAAGGAGGATCAAAACAGCGCTAATCACTGCACCAGTCCTCGGCTTTCAGTAATATCATGTTTGACATAATTTATTTAATTGCTTTATTCAGCGAGCATAGGGTATTTATGGCTCGGTTTTAAAGCTAAAGGCACAGTATAGAAGTGCATACTTAACATGCACACTTGAATATTTGTTTACCTGTGGCAGGTCATGTCATCATCGCAGCACTGAGAAATGTTTCCTCATTTCATAGAGGCCTGCTGTACGTGGGCTAATAATACAGTTGCCTGAATTTCAACAGTTAAAAATGAAAACAAAACAAACAAAAGTCTCTCTTAGCTCGCTCACTGGCTTTTCTGTTTGCTGCTCTGTGTTTGCTTGGTTACTGTTGATGAATTTGCTATGAAAAAGTGTTCCTTTGATACTCTGGCCATCACATGGAGACACCCTTCGGGCTGTGGATGATCGTATCAGATGCAAATAAATGAAAATAAAGCCCAGACTTTTAGACAGCGTCCAATGTCTCAAGTCTCAAGAAAAGAATATACTTTATGTAGAAAAAGTCTCACTCAAAATGAGTTAAAAATATATATTAGCCTCATCAGCCACTAATAAACAATACTTATTAAGGTATTTCATATAATGCCTGCAGCAAACTGCTTTTGTTGTGTGAATCTGCAGATACGAACAATCCACAACTTTGCAAAGAATCAGTTCAGTTCATTAGGACTGTTTTTTCTTTAACAGACTCTGCTAAATAAATGCTGAAAATTCTTTTACTTTAACTATCAAAGCTTTTTTTTTCCCCCCTGATAAAGTGCAGAATGTAACCAAAGCAAGTGATCCAAGTACATCCACTGCGCACAAACAAACCTCACCTTTCTACCAGGGTCTGTCTCTCCAAAACATGACACTAAATTTATTGAGTTTAACTTGAATTAAAATATTAAAAGTGACAAACTGGTTAAACATTAAAACATTAACATGACTCTGTAACTACAGTGCTTCAGAATACTACAAAATTCTTATTAAACTATCAAGAAAACAGAAAAAGAAAAAAAAATCTTACCCTTCATTGTTAAGTTCATTTTTCATCCAACCTTTTGGTGTGAAGTCAGATATCCCCTAAATTCAGTTTATAACATGTAAAGCTGATCACGGGCTAGCTGGGATGCTGGAAAAAACTCAAAATAAGTGTGCTTGTTGTCTTATCGCAGCTCTTCTGCCGGAAGACACCAGCCACAGATTCCTAATGATGCTACATCATATGATCCCATTAGAGCGCAGTCGGGGCGTTTAAGCCTTATACCACAGCTGACTGGGCCTGCTGGCTAAAATACTCAACAGCTGAGAGAACATGCTCGCTACAGCTATCTGGTACAACAAGACATAGTATTAGCTACATGTTGTTCTGATGCACGACTTTGTTCAGCTAAGGGAAAAGGAAATACAAGAGTTAAAACCACTGTCAGTCTGAATTTTGGCCCACCAGATCTCCTCAGGGCTGGCCTGAGAATACGTGAGCATGATATGTCTCGATCTAGCCGTCACAGATATGCTGAATGAAGTCAGCCACTTATGTGTGATGGATTTACTCTATTTAATGAGATAGACCCAAAAGGAGCAGCTACACAAGCTACTGATGAGAGCTGACTTGTATCCTGCTATGTCATTGTCCTGCCAGGAATGAGGCACCACACACTTGGATTTCATTCCCGTAAGCAGGATCATTTTAAACATGCAAGAAAATTAATTTACATTGTATATTTAAATGTGATTTGCTCACATTGCAGACTTGATATATCTATTCAGCCCATTCAATTTAACACTGTAATCTGACTTTCTCTGCATATATTTTAGGGTAATTTTTTTGAATGTTTTTAATATAACGGCTAAATAAGATAAATAATAATTCTCCTATTTAATGATCAACTATGGGGACAAAAAGCCTTTTTTTTTGAGCGACTCAAATTCAACCTGAGTGTGATGTCATGCAGGAAATATTCCCACTTTTTCCACATTAGGGATAAAGACACTAAGACCAGCCAGCCACCAGAGAGAGAGAGTGTGTGGGGGGGGGGGTTCCTGACATTTATTGAACTGTCAAGCAGCAATCAGGCTATTTCTTCTTCGTTCTAAAGCTGAAATATATCCAATCAACACTGACCCTCCTACCTTTATATTTTTCCAATACATCTTCATAGGCTTGGAGGTATTCCAGTTCGTCCGAAAGCGCATAAGCCTGCGGCGCGTACTGAGCCATAACCCGGGCTTCCCAAACTGGACATTCACCAGCGACGGACAGGGACACAGCACGGCTGTGTGTATGTGTGCATACGCATGTGTGTAGATTCAGAGCGCTGTCGGCGCTGTTGTTGTACGATAGGAAAATAGGAAACGCCCTATAACCCTCCCTTGTCTACGCTCTGACCAATAGAAGGCACTTCCTCTCCGGAGTTCATGGATTGATGGGAAGGACTGTCGGACGGGCTGCACTGCAAAAATAAAGGTTCCGTTTTAACCAGTCAGTTAACTCAACACTGACTTTAAAGCTAAATCAAATTAAAAATCTTATTTATCACAAGTGAATCTAATTTAACAGGGATTATGTCGCCTCGCTATTAAAACTGGGCTGAATTATGCTAACGTCTCATTTTTAGAGTGCGCACAAATAAACTCATATTCTTGTCAGTCTCTCAGTACGGGCTCGTAACAGAGACCACGTAGTTACCGGCTGCCCGAGCAATTTGGGGCTAATTTACACCTTTGAAAGTGTAAATGTATCTTTGCCCCTGACATCACCTCACTACTGACCCACTCACGTATGACAGTGCCTATCTGAAACACTATTTCCCACAGGGGTTTTACAACACCAATTAGAGTCAAAGTATCATTTTAAATGCTTACGTGCTATAAAACAAGTCGAGCAGGTCATCAAGTGTGAGACAATTACAAGCCCATATCAGAAGGATAACAGCCTTTAATTATCAACTTATGCGCTCGGAAATTCTGCTTATCAGAAAATAATTTAAATAAAAATGAAAAGTTGACTATTTCCTTTTTTTAACCTAATGATTGAAATTACACTAGGCAATCAATAACCTTTTGGCTAGGTTTAAAGCATCACACCCGGAATAAAAGCAAACCAAAATACCATCACATGTGCCACGGATCCACGTCACTATACAGACAAGCTTATGTTCCCAAATAAACCTGGGGCGACCAGAAAATCGTACTTCTTAGGAGGTCTCTCATTTAATCCATAAACACACCATATAGAGGTTATGTAACATATTCCATCACTGTCTTTGTCCTTATAGCACATTGCTATCTAATATCTTGATATTAAGGAGACTGCCCCTCACCTGCGATCCTCAGCACAGCTCTCTCCGCCGGATCCAGCACGGATCCTCCCTGGATTTTTCTCTTGGACCGCTCATGTCTCGGCAGGTTCCAGGGTAAAGTGTCTCCGGGTGCGGGAGACGCCGATCCAGATTTAAGACTGTACTCATCCTCGTCCGAAAAATCCGCCGAGGAAGACATGGAGCAGTGCAGGGAAGGATTGCCCGAACTGGAGCTCTGTGAGACAAAAGAAAAATGGGGATAAAGGGGGAAAGAACAATGCTTGTCTTGAAACGAATGAGAACACAGCTCAAGAATGAAAACGCTCAGAAATCCTTTTTTTTTCACCCTCACCATCGAGGGTCAAGGTGCGTAATGTGGGCGCATGTTAGGTGTGAGGACGCACACTTGAGCCCCCAACTCCAAATGACCCGTAACAATAAGCGAAAGAGCCAAATGAAGGCGATGTGAAATCAATAGTATCTGGCTCCCCCGCCAGGTCAATAACAACACTTACCACTGTATACATGGAGACCTGTCAGCTGGAAGAAAAAAACAATCTCTATCACTGTTACTAGCTTCCACCCTTCAGAGACATATTTCATAAGGCGCCACGCCCTTTGAGTGATGCTTCGGCCACGCTTTCGTCCCTTGTCGGAGCATTAAAGATGTGAGGTGATGTCAGATCTCCAGAGGGCTGGAGGGATGATACGCCGTGTGTTGTCGAGGCAGAGCTGGACCGTGATGGGAGAGCAGAATGCATGTGTCTGCGCGTCATACCCGGTAGCCAACAACAGCAGCTCCAACAGCGATAGTGGTGTTAGAGCGCCATCCTTATTCTAAGGTGCTATGTTGCTACAAACAACGACCTTAAACGCGGGGTTAACATGAAGACAGGTGTATAATCCTACTCTTCTGGTAAGGACCCCACCACCAGATCAATACTTTCCAGACTTTGCACAAAATTACGCAAATGTGGACACAGAGGCCACAGTAATACACTGTGCAGCGAGGGCACTTGGTTAAAGTATTAAATCAGAAAACTATAATACAAAACGAAATTATTTTAGATTTATTTCCAGGATTGACTGATTTGGTAAATCCTTACACATTATTCTTTTGTAAAACAAAAGTGCTTAAACATAGTATTGGTAAAAGGATTACCTTCTTTTGCAATTCCTTGCTGCACCCTAACACACCTGGGGTTGGGCAGCAGAACAAATACAGGCAAGCACAACCCGATGGAGAGGGTGGAGCAAAGGTATGGCAACAATTGACAAAAGTGTAGTTTAATAGGACCTAAAACACATATTCTGTGGACACAAAGACATTAAGGAACAAGTCTACACAGTCCTTCTGTTATTAAAAGTTAAACCTAGAGCTTCTGCACAGTTGGTCAAAGTGGAGGATATTATTTCTACAGTGTCACAGAAAGTGATTTGTGGCTTAAAATAGCAACTGCTTTTATGGCTGTCTGCAGAGCTGATAAAAGCAACATGGTGTTAATATTAGCAGCCTTTTTTTTTTCATTTTGTTGCATCAGTTTTCATCAGGATAAAACTCAATCCTAAAAAGGCAGCTTAGTGTTGAAATTTTTAATCAGCTTTCTTCCATAATTCCTCCTCATGAAATGGAAAACAACTGCATGATTCGAGGAAAGTTAGTATTAATTTGCTACTGGAATAAATCTATGTTCTCAAAAGTCAGTTTTCACTTTATTCAATTAAAGAAAACAGGGACAAGATTAGCTGAAATATTAGTGCCACCCCCCATATCACATGGGAAGGTAGACAATTCTTCATTAATTTTTCAAACCTCACATTATTTGCCCAAGAGCTGTTACTGATGCTAAAATTGATGCAACCATAATCAGCATGAAAATTACTCTTTTACCAGTGAAGACCTCTTGTGGTGAAGCTCTTGCACAAAACAGATAAAATAATTGTTAAATAAATGTCAATCAAACCATATTTTTCACTCATGACCTGTTTCATGTGAACATTAAGCTGAAATCATTTGTTTAAGTGGGGTTCCGCTGGTCAGCATCATGTACTACATGTTAAAAAAAAATAAAAACGTGCAAAATGTGGCTTTATCATGACAATAGAACCAGTGTGGATTATTCATTTTACACAGGCTGTCATAAGCTAGACGTGTAAATACATTATAAATGATGCATTGTGTCCTAAATTACGCCTGCGTTCATTTATCTTGGTGTTTTCATAATTGCATTCATGTCTGAACTGTTATTCTTATTGTTAGTCAAGGAATTTGTGAACCTCCTTTTTCTTGTATTGTTAGAATAACAATATTGCGTCACATTGTAATTCATCTTTTTCCTTTTCCTCACTCTGAGGTTAAACATTTCATCTGTGTAGAAAATGTATTAATAAAACATGCAGCACACAGTTGATTTTGTTAAACCTGTGGCAACAAAATATCCAGCTTAGATGCCAAGTGACTACAACACATTGATAAGTCTTTCCCCATAGCTGGCTCCATATGAGTTGTTGTGCATCTTGTCTGGTGACCATTTCAATGATAAAAAAAAGCACAAAAGTGTTTGTTTCTGTTATCTAGAACATTGCAACACAATGAACAACTATCACTGGGTGTGCACAGATGACTGCTCTGCAAAGATCAATAGGCTCCTTTGGACAGTTTGTCAGTCTAAACTTATACACTCATACTAAATAACATCAATGTAAAGCAGCAGGGGTATACTGTATGTTGGATAGTACATATAATATTCTGAATGCAGTAAGATCACATTTGCATCAGACACATTCAAAAACACCCGCAGATAAGATGAATTTGTAAATGTGGAATCTGAATTTCTCTCTTTGGAACTGGAAAGAATATTCCTAGTTCAGAGGAGCAATGTGTAAAGAAAGGCCAACAAACCAAAGGACTTTAATGGGGTCACACCTTTGTTTCTATAAGTCACATTCTTTAAGCTGAGCCCCTTTCCTTCTGCTGCTTTAGTCCTTAGGTCAAATGTTGTCTTGTCTCTCCTTACTTTACGTTTTAACAGCACAATCTTTGTTTTCAAGCAGTGCAGCTCACTGATAAAGTAACAGAAAGATGTGGAAATGCGGGAAAGCTGAAGATCTAAAACTGCGGTAAGATAACAAAGTTGCACAAGGATTATGCTGTGTTATGTTTCCAAGGGCTCGTACTAGCGTGCAGACTAGTGTGACTAATTCAAATTATTAAAGGATTCAGAGAATCTAAAAAAATGGGTGATTCACTTTAGATAGTCAAGCTGCAGCAAAAGCAGAGTGTCTTAATATTACTATTATAATTAAGTTAAATATGTTTGGATTGTTGAGAGTACTAAATACATGGAACCTTTTTAATGAATTTGTATGCTAATGTAAAAACACTGGGGCATGGGGTACTTGTATATAATACTTTATATCTGGTGAATTCATGTGCCTTTTATTTGGGTAACAGTAGTTAAAGCGAAGTTTACAGGATCTTTTTCTTTTTTTTTAATGGAAAACATTTTAAGGGACTTTTAATCCCCTGTTGGTGCCGTATATTTGGAACAAAAAAAACCCTTTGATCATTTATGCAAATGAGAGGTGTTTGATCTGTGCATGTGATATGATGATCAGGAACTGAACCAAATAACCTGCAGTACCAACTCAGCAACTGTTCATTTCATGGGACGAAACCATCATTCAACAGCACACCCAAGTCTCAGGTTCTTTAAAAAAGCATCTCCCCTCTGCCCTATAGCAAGTTAGCGCTCCTTTCCAGAATCAAATGTACACTGCCATGTTCCTGTTGAGGGGAGCAAGCAAATCAGCCTTAATCATGGTTAACAGTGAAGAGGAGTACCTACAGGTTTACGTGTAGGGGTGACTTGTACAGACTGGTAAAATTCTGGGAGGACTCTTTTCTTCACTTTGCGCTTTCTTAGAGACGACGATGAATCGGGTTCACTCTCAGGAACCTCGACCAGATTGGGCTTTTCCTCTGTCACTCGAGCATGTATGCTCCTTCTTGCGCGATGTGGACTGTGCCTGAAGCCCTGGGAAACAAGAACATGTCATGCTGGTAACAGATTATGCATTAGGTATACAGTGTCAGCATGAGAAAATAGATTATGAAACTGTGATTGCAATTCAAGTTTCTTAAAGTAGAGGTGGACTGCTTTGACATTATATGAATTAGATTTCAAAGGGTTTTTTTTAAAGACTGATTATACAAAAACTTTGGTCACTCTGAAAAGAGAAATCATGCTTTTAAACATGCTTATCCATTTCCTTTTCCTTTAGACTCTCCCAGTTTTTCTTAAGGATGGAGGACACTGTTTTACAATATTAATGCTCTAAATCTCTGCTGCCTTTGCTGCCCTTGAATATGATACTGAATCATTACCAGCTACAGTACTGAGTCAGTAGGGATTCAGTATCCTGTGGTTCAATAACATGACCTACAAAGGAAGGCAAGCTTTTGGTTTTGTAACTTCAAAACAAGGGAGAAAGTACTCTATAGCAATACAATCTAGAGCAATACCACTGATATACCAATACTGCACAAATAGTGGCTATACTGTAATTAGTTTCCACCAACCCAAGCTGCAGTTTTGATTAAAAAGAAGCTAATCTCTTTCATGGGCCAAGTCAGGAAGATTAGTCTACTAAAATAATTTTGTCCACAACGTATTCATTTTAAGTTCCGCATTAAGAGGTTTTTAAATCTGTTTATGTTAATTCATTTGCTAACCAGTAGCTTAGTACTGATACGTTATGATTTCTTACAGCATTTCTAGGTTTATTTTGAAAGTAAAAAGCGTAAAACGGAAACTTATCGACAGACGCTGCTTTATGTATTTAGTCATCAGCATCAAATGACATTTATCATAATACTGAGGTTTGTGTCGGTTCCTTTACACCTAGCTTTCCATGTGTTTCTGAGAACAAGAAGTAGTGAAACTGCAACATCACCCCCATCATTTATTGACAACACATGCGCACTGCGCACAGCACAGACCCTAAAATAGCCATGCAGCCCTCGATAAAAGTCTAAAGAAACGCTCTGTTACGTGAAGCACTTGTTCAATTAAAGCTTAACGCTCGTGTAGCCTGACTTTAACACAAGTCGTCATTTCTCCTGGTTATTAGATGACAAAAGCCATAATTTAAAAAAGTTCATCCTACCTCTGATCGAAAATGATGCGTTCGCAGGCCAACTATAAGACAGATAACAGACGTTACAAAGAGATATTAGCAAGTAAAACATTAAAAGAATTGCAGATCAGTTATGAAATAAGGATTTGGTCAACAATATTAACAAGTTTAAGATGCTTCATGTTACTTTAACTAAAAAAAAAAAAAACGGCGTCTTCACGCACAGTAACACCTCTGAGTCTCACAGCACAGCAGCTGCTGTATAACAGTCCTGACACTGCTTCTGTATAGAGCAGGTACAAATAATCAGACTATGAGCAATTACATGTACATCTAATGTCTGCAGGGTGCACAAATGTATGTAACATGAGCTGTCAGGAGGAGAAGATGCGGCTGGCCTACGCTACTCACCGCGGCTCTTGGGGCGTCCAGAGAGCACAGATTTTATTGGATGCTTTCCATTACGAAGCCTACGATGCCAGCAGCAGAAAAACAAAATAGTCGCAATAGTCCCCAGCAAAAGCAACAGCAACAGCAACACACATTGAATACTGTACGGCCTTAACAGGACCAAAAACGCCGCAGCGATCATCATAAGACGAGATATAGGGCAGATCTGGCAGCCTGAGACAGCCGGCTCCTCCGCTGCCGTTATACCGCTGATAACTCGACAAGAGAATAAAGCCACTCACTGACATACGTGATGCATCGCACAGCAAACCTTGGAGAGCGTGCAGGTCCAAAAAGGACAGCCCAGGCTATTGATATCATTATTGTGAGGTACAATGCATGACTCAGCAGAGACGCCACTTTAATTTATTTATTTTATCAGGGGGCAGGGAGAGTCAGCAGATTCGGCTCAGCATCACTGTAATCTGCTGCAGAGGGGTCTGCCCACAAGCATAACGCTGCAATAGTAAATAACACTAACGCGTGTGGACCTATGGATGCACTCCACTGGAGTGGTTAGGAGGGAAAATATCTTTTTATTCAGATCTGGAGCGTTATCGCCACAATATACACATACTGCATGCTTTTTCTGAAATGAAATACCGTGTGCATTTTCCACAGCAGGTCCACACAGTATGGCTTGGAAATCTATACTGACAGGCGCTGAAATGAGGCAGCTCCTGTGCACAGACACTCACAGGATTAGAGAGGACAGGGAATCTGATCATAAGCCAAAAGGGGTTATGTAATTTTTGGGATGAAATGACATCATCTCTCCTTCTGTTGAGTGAGAGACTCAGGCAAGCAAAGTGTGGCAAGGGGAAAACACGTGTTTATATCGCATATTGTTGATGCATGTTAGATGATGTGAGAATTAACCCATACAACTGCAATTTGCATGTCACTATTTTTAGATTATATATATCATATAAACTTTTCAATATATGACAACATACACTTAGTTATATATGTCATTCATTCATTCAATAATGTATACATTTAATCAGTCCAATAGTTAGACATAAAATTTTCAAATATGATGCTTGATTATCCATTGGATCTTCATTAATGCTTTAGGGTGTAGGTTTCAGTAGCATTGAACTACACTGTATTATTTTGAGAGCCTTCAAATGTGTCACCATAATATAAGCTTTATAAGCCATTGTAAAAGCTATCATTATTCAGTTTGCATACTTACAAACTGCTGCTGATGCCCTACTGCACAGGCCTATTGAAGTGTCTGAAGGTATTATCATTTATGTGCTCCAGTTGGACCGTCTTTCCCCTGATATGAATCCTGGTTATTTCTCTGTGCTTGGCTCAAACTTGATATCTCAAAAATACATAAGCATTATATTACAAGATAACAACATTGTCATTACAATATATGGCTACTGTATGTGCTTTACACTAATATTTTTATTAATACATTTTCAACTGCATATTCACATAGTTTTTGCATACAAGTTATAGATGTAAAGCTTACTCTAAATATCACTGTATATTTCCGTCATACTGTATGAGTCAAATAGGTAACATATCTGCTTTAATGAATAGAATAGAATAGACTCACAATCACAATTCCCAAAAAGTTGGGATGGTGTGTAAAAATGTAAATAAAAACAGAATTGAATTGAGTATGTTATTCATAATAAAATAAAACAAAGTTTTTACTGTTTCATGAAAAATATTAGCAGGTTTTGAATGTGATGGCACCACAATATCTCAAACAGTTGGAATGGGGACAACTGAAGACTAGAATTGGTAACAGCTGGACAAACATTTTGCAGATAACAAGGTTAATTGGCAACAGGTCAGAAATATGACTGGATATTGAAGAAAAAAAGAGGCAGAAGAAGAAGAGGCAGAGTTTCTCAGAAGTAAAGATGGTCAGAGGTTCACGAATCTGCAAAAAAAACCCTGGAACTACAAATTGTGGAACTATTTCAGAATAAGGTTCCTTACCATAAAATTGTGAATACTGTGACTATGATAACATCAAAAAACTCTGAGAAGCTGGAGAAATATCTGTGCGCAAGGGACAAGGCTGAAAATCAAATTGGACACCAATGATATTTGGGCCCTGGGGCAGCACTGCATTAAAAACAGGCATGATTCTGTTATGGAAATTACTGCATGTGCTCAGGAACAATTCCAGAAATCACTGTCTGTAAACACAGTTCACCGTGCGATCCACAAATGTGGGTTATGTATTAGGCAAAGAAGAAGCCAATATATGAAAATGATGCAGATCAAAAGCATGCATCTCTGATGCTATGTGGGTGCATTAGTGGCTATGGAACTAGCAGCTTGCACATCTGTAAAGGCACCATCAATGCTGAAAGCTATATACAGGTTTTAGAGCAAAATATATTCCCATCCAATACGCATCTTTTTCAGGGATGTTTCAGCAAGATGATGCTAAACTGCATACTGTATCTATTATAACAGCATGGCTTTGTAGCAGAAGAGTCCAGGTGTTGAACTGGCCTGTCTGCAGTCCAGATCTTTCACAAATTTAAAAAATCTAACACATCACGAATCAATAAATATGACAAAGACGACCCAGAACTGCTGAGCAGCTAGAATCGCATATCAGAGAAGAATGAGACAAATATTTGTTGAGATATTAAAAAAAATCATTTTATGATGGAATTTGGAATTAGAATTTTAGAATAGAATAGAACAGAGTAGAATGTAAATTCTGCATTCAGCATGGTAGAGCCGAGCGGACATAGGTCCCATGCAATGCTTCGATTTATATGTGTTTGGTGTTGAACAACTTATGTCTCCACTAAATGATGCTAACTATGAATCAAAGTACAGTTGGTGCCTACGGCAGGAATATTAAAAGGGCAACTGTTCGCAACAACATCGCAATTCGTCCTGGATTAGGCAAGCGCGAACTTGCGGACTGTTATCTCGTGTATATTGTAGCTAGTCCACACCCCGTCCACGCGGCACACTCCGCGTACAAAAGAAACGCACCCCTACGCACGCCGTCCGGACCAGCTGCGTTTAGGTTGATTTGGGACGGTGTAGGAGTGAGCTTCTAATCGGCTAACAGGGTGGTCAACACAGGTGCAGGTAATGTTGTCCTCGTTTTAATCTAATTTAAATCATGAATATGTCGAATTTTGCCGTGTTTGCTAGATATTAGCTCGTCGTCGGCATCCGTTCACGTGTAGAAATAATTGTGTAGCACCCTGTGGAGATGGGAGATTTAGTTTCAGAAACACTTCCAGGAGTAGCGGCAGAAGAAGTGGACATTATGTTGAGGATGCCATCGCTAACGTTCTTTACCAGATTGGTTGATAGTACTCAGAAGACAAGTCAAATTCTCAGTGACGACAAGGGCTATTTGAGGTCGATGTCAATGTGTGTAAAAAAACGGTAGGGTTTGATTTCCATGTTATGATAATTGAACTTCATGCAGCCCATGAACGCACCACCGAGGCGCACTGGCGCGTAACCATTTCTTCGTTCGACTATTGGAGTGCAGTTCAGCAGCTCGCAGCTCAGTCCTGCCGCTGCTGGTTAATCGGTATACTGCAACAACAGTGATTTGAGGCCTGGAACAGTTGCTGTAGAGCAGCTCCTACCTCAGAGGCAGCACCGAAGAGAAGTACTAAATGAGGTGGCGAAACGAGGAAGAAATTATGCCCCATGTTGAATTTCTACACGGGTGACCCTCAGTAAATTAACAAGTTGTGTTTTCCTTCTTTAAAAAAGGCCTGACAACGACACGAAGTTTCCGCATCGTTTGCTAGGTACAGTAGCTGCACTACGATGGCTATTACATTTTAATATCCGTCTATTAAGCAGCATTTCATAGCTGCTGTGACACCTAAGCTATCCAGCTAATACTGTTCTCTGCCTGTTTTGTTCATACTTCGCTAAAACGTAACTACTAAGCAGATGGCAACATATGACTGATACAATAATAAACATTGCCAGAAGAACTGCCGCTAAAACTGCATAACTGCATACTCCAGCTTAAAAATGTTTTTTTTTATTATGTTGCCTTTAGAAACATGTCCTCTCCAGTTGATGCAGACGAAGATGAGGTGGACGAAGAAGTGGAGTTTGTATCAGTAAGTTATGTGCACATATATTACATAAACAATAGTTGCAGATGATAACATAATCGCTTTTCGGATTTCAGTCTAGTGACAGATCAAGTTGCTTAATATCACCTTAATGAAGCCTAATAAACAGATGCTATTTTACTCCATTCATTCATGTCTCATAGTGTCCCGACACTCGTGATTTGGACTGTAGGTGTGTTTTTATAAACCTGAAGTGTCTCTTACTTAATTCAGGAGGGCCCTCTCAGACCAGTATTGGAATGCATTGACCTATTAAGCGATAGTGAGGATGAAGGATGTTCATCATTGCCAGTTACAGTACGTTGTAAACAGAGCATTTAGTTATTTAATACTTTTATTAATAAGTTAATCTCCTGAAATGTTTTTTTTTAATTTCCTTAAAAAAATATGTAATTTCTTTTAACTGTAGCTCGAAGATAAAATCAGCCGGCATAAAGCGCGTGTTACATCTACACTGGACAGACTGGCACACCAGGTGGCTGTAGAGAAAAAGGAACGGGCAGATAAATGCAGAGCATTCAAGGTAAGGGTGAGTTACTGTTACGCGTTGGGCTTTAATTAAGTTGTTATATTATTGGAGGGTGCTTCCTCACATGGTGTCCATATCAGATGTTTACCTTTTTTAATTCTCTCATTGAGCAAAATAATAAAAAAAAAAAAATGACATGGCCATACAGACATATTTTAAAGTACAAAATAACACAAAAGGTACAAACATTAAAACTAATACTTTATAGTTTTCCATTTGCAATCATTCAACTTCTCAGATTCTGTTGTTTAAAGTTTTATTGTCATGCACAGTAAAGAAACATGTTTTCCTGTACAGTGAAATTCTGTCTTTGCTGTCCACAACAGATGCCAAGCAAAAAAAAAGAGAGAAATGTCCTCATAAAATAACTAGAATAAATGATCATTTAGAAATCACACACACCCAAAAAATAAATAAATAAATAAAACAGCATATGAGATGCAATAGTAATAAAATGTATACATGAATATGTATCTATCAGGTGTTTAAAAGTCTGAAGGCTGCCGTTATTCAACACAGCATCTACAGTAGCAAAGGAAAGACTACATTGCTTTATGCAGATAGTGTCTTAAGATATTATCAACTTTAAACTGCTAAAACACATGTGCAATGTTATCAAAATATAAGATTTTGTGTATTAACTGCTTCACAGAAAGTGTCATGAATGGCAGAAAACTCTGTCTGCCTCAGTGTTGGCAAAACATCATTAATATATCATGTTTATTTATTTTTTAAATGAAAAATTACACTCAACTTTAAATGCCCGCTAGGATTTCTCTTTGTGTTTTGTTAGTGCATGGGAATGATTTAAGCCCAGTTGTGTCTGCAACAGTGCCCCCCTGTGGTCACAATAGATGGAAAGCAACTTGGAAACAGAACTAGCATTAAATAGTCAGCTGTTAGTTTTTGGTTTTTTTTCCCAATGATGGCAAATGTGTTGTAATGCTGTTGCGTCTTTGTCTGTTTTTCAGGAAAAGCAGATCTTACAAAAAGCTCATGGACAACAAGAGCTGGCTGTTGGCTCTGCAAATGGAATTAATCAGGAAGCAAAGCGCTGCGTAGACATGTGGTTAAAGATGCCAGGTAATCTGGATTAAAAATATGTTCTCTTACAAATGGAGAGGTTGTCAGTGGAGTGTCTCGGTGGGATTTATCATACTGCAATATTGTTTTTTTTTTTTCCATAGGTCTTCAACCTGGAGTGATCAGTTCTGGTTCTGGAAGAAGAAACAGAGCTTCTTTCCATAGAAATAACTCAACAAGGCATACGTGTCCAGTGATTAACTGTGGTCGAATTTACGATAATGCTTCCCTCCTTGATGGGCACTTGAAAAGGTAATAATTTTCCATTCATGTCTTTGTCATGTGTTGACCATTTTCCTGAGGACAAATGGAGGTCTTTTGTACATAATATTGAGTGAAAGCTCTTGTATGCAGGTTCGATCACTCCCCTTGCGACCCGACCATCAATCTTAAAGGAAGTCCGTCAGAGTTTTTTGCCTGTGTTGCCTGTGGACAAAATTTTCCGACCAAAGAAGCCTGGAGGAATCATCTTGTGTCCAAGGTCTGTGCGCTTTTCTGACTGTGTAATAAGTATGTGATTGCTGATCTGCAGTGCTATGATTATTCAGAACTGTGTGGTTTTGATTACTAGGTGTCCTCATCTAGTGCTGATGGTCATAGCATCGATCAGACATATCAGAGGATTGTGTGTTTTGCGTGCCCTGCCTGCTACCACCTCTTCAACCTCCGAGATGAGTGTCTCCAGCACATGTCAGCCAAAAACCACTTCACAGAGTCATTCGCTTTGGATGGTAATTAAAAAAAAAAAATTAAATAAATTTTACATGTTTAGATAAGCAAAATATATGAGCACAGGTTATTGAAAATGCAGTTAATAAGCAACAGCATTCAACTAATTTTTGTTTTATCTACAGTGCTGTGGAAAGGTATTTGCCCCCTTCCTTTGTTAAACTTACATGCTTCAGATCGTTAAACAGATTTTGTTTGTTAGGGTTAGCAGGACAGTGATCTCAAACACACCAGCAAGTCCACCTCTGAATAGCTCCAAAAAAACCCAAAATGAAGGTTTTGGAGTGGTCAAAGTCTGGACTCAGATCCAATTAAGATGCTTTGGCATGACCTTAAACAGGCCGTTCATGCTTGAAAACCCTGAATTAAAACAATTCTGCAAAGAAGAGTGGGCCAAAATTCCTTCGCAGTGACGTGAAAGACTCATTGCCAATTATTGCAACCAATTGATTGCAGTACTTGCGGCCAAGGGTAGTACAGCCAGTTATTGTGTTTTCGGGCAACTGCTTTTTCACACAGGCTCAGGTAGGTTTGGATAACATTTTCCCCTTAATAAATGAAATCATCATTAAAAAACTGTATTGTATTTATTTGGGTTATCTTAAAATTAATTTGCTGATCACGTGTCACATATTTAAAAAAAATAAGACACCAAGAAGCACTGCATGCAGTCAGAATCATGTGCTTACTGAATGTGTGTTTACAATATTTTTATCCATATTTTTGCATATTATGTGATTGTATACATTCTTTCTTAGATTTGTGGGTTCCCAGCAGATGCTATATATTGGAAAGTTTCTAAAGTTTCTAACTTTACATTTGATTTTATAGAGACCACAGGAAGATCGCTGCCGGTTCCTGTCCCACAACATGTTAAAAATCGTCTCATCGCTTTGTGCAAGGATGTAGCGTTCAGTGTCCGATGTTCTTTGTGTCACAAAGTACTGATCTCCCATCAAGCAGCTCAAGCTCACTTTAAGTATGTTAATTTTTTTTGTTTTCCACAAAATGTCTGTGTGTGTGTGTGTGTGTATATCTCGTGTTCAGATTCTTTATGAAACAAATTTTATGGCCCTTCTCCCTCCTTTTTCTTTCAGTGTGTACTGCAGACAGGGCTGTGCTGTGGCCAAAGCTGACAAAACAATAGTGCAAGTTATGAAACAGCTGCAAGTACGAGGACAGTGTTCTGTCTGCTGTAAAATCTTCCTCAGCCAAGCTGAAATTGAGAGACACAAAGAGTCGATGCAACATGAAGTTGAACTCAACCAAACAATGGCAAAAGCACTTCTTCAGCTTTGCAGGTTTACTGAAATTCAGCACTCCCAGAGAACTAAAGAAGCGCAGGAGACCGAGTCCTGTGGCCTTGCAACACCTCCAAAAAGTAACATGAAGAGCAGCGATTGTGACAGAGTTCCAGCTAAACGGAAAAGGCCGAGCACAAGTGTGAATGTCAGCAGTAGCAGGAATTTGACCGCGTGGTTCTGCGAGTGTGGTCTTCAATTCTCAGATGAGGCTGCAGCCAGTAAGCACCTCCTGGCTGTGAACCAAATTTTCCATCAGTGTGGTGTGTGTGGCAAACATATGGGAGAGTCTTCCATTACCCGCCTGCATATGAGTCGCTTCCATGGAGGAGCTCATCTCTCCAACTTCCTCTTCTACTGCCGTAAGTGCAAATTGGAAATGCCTCGGTATGCAGACATCCTGTCTCACGTGTCGGACGCTCACAGCGGACACACATTTTTCAGTGAGCAAGAAGTGCCTGAAGAGCTTCCCACAGCTGTTGATGCGAAACCATCTACAAGCACTGACGTCACCTTTCACTCCACTGTGTCCAAAGTCCAGCTGAGCACAGTGACCTCTTCCTCAAAAGTGGAGCGGTCTTGGATGTGCAGGATGTGCGAGGACATCTTCGACTCAGAAGCAGCCGTCCACAAACACTGCAATGACGTGAGCAGTCACAGCTTTCAGAGATTTGTCTGTGGACACTGTCCTCAAAAGTTCTTCAAAGAATCCACTGTAAGGAGACACTGCATGAACGAGCACGATGGGCTGATAAAGAGTTCCTATTTCTGCGGCCTCTGCGACAGCATGGAGTTTGAATCTGAGGAGGAGTTCTTTGAGCACTACAAAAATCTTCACAGTAAGGACTACTACTGTATGGATGATGTTGAAGTTGTTCAGCCAGCCGCTGCTGCTGAAAGAACCAGTCCGCTTACATGCCCGTGCATGAGTTCAGAAAAAAGTAAAGAAGACATGAAAGCCACTTACACGCAGTGCATGAGGAATCTGGCTGCGGACAGAAAATGTCAGTATGTCTGCGCGCCTTGTAGTGTATCTGTTCCATCCTATGCACAGATCAAGACTCATGTCCACACAAAACACACAGCCTTGAACCTGGACAGGACCTTTGATGTAGAATGTGAGGCTTGCCAAGAGAGTTTTGTGGATGTGCCGAGTTTCCATAAACATTACCACTCGCAACACTGTACACTGGAACCCTGTGTGCGTTCCAGGACCTGCAAGAGAGACTCGAAAGCAGAACCCACCACTGCAAGAATACTAAATGCCGTGGAGATCAAACCAGACAGCAATGGTAAATCTGTTAAATGGATTCACATTTAATGTCATCATTTTCATGCAACATTAAATTCTGTTTTCATGTTCGCAGAGATTGAAGATGAAACACTGGCGCTTTTAAAGATCGATCACGCCAACAAGGAGAGTGACGTGCATGAAGGTAGGCTGTGAAACATGTATACCACAGCTATACGCAGACAAATACTAAATACTAAGTTAGGTATCAGCTTGTCAAATACTCTAGTTTTAACTCAAGTCCTGAGGAGATTAAGACCGGCTTCCTAGAATTATCTGCATATTTCATGTTTGGAATGTCTTCACAAAAATGTTGCCCTTGTTTTATTTGTCTTAAAGTATCTTCATTATCCTAAACTGGCTAAACGGCTCTATATCCTGTTACAGTTGAATCTGATGACGAAATGAAGCGCGCCTTGTCTTTGAGTGCAGAAGAAGCGCAAGAGTCAGCAGGTATGCATGCAGGACTGAGCATTTAATCTGTTTTCTCTTAGAACTGTTTGTCATTCAGTGCAGCCACAGGTTAGACTGCATTATGCTGGACTTGTTGTATTCAGATAAACATCCAGTACATTATATAGTTAATGATTGTTAGCATTGTCCTGCATGTTAAGGAATGAAATGTTGAAGGATAATGTGCACAGTGAGCCCCAAAAAATACTTGAACAGTTGGTTCAGTGAGGTTTATTCTTAGCCTTTTGGGAGCGTTTTATTGCTTTTATTAGATTGGAGCGGATAGACAGGAAAGATTGGATGGGATGGGGTGCGATATGCACTTGCAGTCTGATTGGCCATGAATCCAATCGTGACTCACTGCTTGGTGGAATTCGCACCAAGTCATGACAAAGAAGTTCGTGTTTGATCAAAAGGGGGGGAAGAAAACCCTCAACTTTATATTTGTCTACTAAAATGATGTCAGGTTGACGTTTGAGAACGCGCAAACCGACCACTTAAATGGGAAAGTGGACATTGCATAGTGAATGTAATGAGCTGCACCTGTGCTCAGTCTGCTAGGGATACCAGTGTGAAGTCAGGGAGGGTAGAGGGAGTGGAAACTATCCAGCTCGCAGTCTTGGACTATTGGGATTAAATTTGTAAACTAGCATGCACACAAAGTCTGCAGGTTTTGGTAGTGTTATTTTTAGACAACTACATACTACATTTGAAGGCTTTGCTGGCTCAAACACGGAGGAACCCTTTTAGGGCTAATATAAATAAATTTGGAGATTGTAAAAGAATAGAAATGTTAATATGACATTATGCTCAACATAAAACTTTCTCAGTATTGTTGAAACGATGCAGATTCTAGTGTTCTATATGGACGTACTGTTATACACATTTCTACGTTGTATTTGTTTTTGCAGAGTTGGAAGAAGCTCTCAAAAGAAGTCTTCTGGAGTTCTGAGAAGTTGGTTGTGTTTTTTTGTAACGTGCTGTTCATTGAACATTATACTGGAATGTTTTGTACAAGGTAATGTGTTCAGAGTTCAATAAATAAATAAATGTCTCATCTTTTACTTTTTTGCATTTGTCAGTATTTGTAGTAAGTGGACACCAACCAGATCATACTGAATTAGGCAGATTGCTTTTTTTGTAATCTTATCTTAACACTGTTGTGAAGAGCCCGAGCACTTCAACACGTGCTATAGATGGCATCGAGCACACTGCGAGATGCCTGAGCTGAACACGTGACCACAGTGCTGTGGCTCCAGTTTCACTCCGTTTTCACGACAGACGTGAAATCCAGTGTATTGTGTGTCAGACTTTCTTCACATGGTGTCATGTGAACCCTGATCTTCCTATGGTAAAAAAAAAAAACTAAGAGGTAAAATTAATTTTCAGTAGAATTGAGTTTAGCTTATTGGTGTGGACAATTAACTGCCCGCCCCTGCATACACTGATCTGGGTGCAGATCCTGTTGAGGTGGATTAACACTGTAAATTGGTATTCAGGATTTTTGTGCTGTACTGAACCGAAATATATGCACAAATTTAAAAAGGCGTTTTCATCCTCTCGGATGCTACAAAACATGATTCTTGTCAAGTTCATTTATAGGTAAGTCAGATAATGGAAACAAGTTTGAGATAATGGACTAGGAGGTGAGTTGAGGTTGTTGTGCACTGATAAGAGTGCAAGTTAATTAGCACTGGGCACCTGATTGTAGAATTTGGCAGCTCCAGCTACAATGTCAGAGGTGAAGTTGTCTATGTGAATGTATATTGCTGGTGGAGAAACTCATTTCATTCTCAAGGAATTCATTTACCTTTAGCAGTTCATGCAGCATAGTACTTCATAGTACTTTAGTCACTAATAGAAATCACTTTCAGCATTGAAGAGTTTAAGTGGTGGATTCAGTTGCTTAGACTAATTTGATTGCACTTAAAATAGTGACTGTTATGGAAATGAAACAAACTCACCTATAAGAGAAAAACATTTAAGTGTAGCTGAAATTATAGCTAGATTTAAGGATTTCTGGGGACCAGACGGCTGTTCTCGGGGTCCTAGAGGGGGTCCCCGGACCCTACATTTGAAACCACACTTCTGGGCTCCTCGGGAAGCTTCTACGAGGAGCGAGTGAAGGAAGTTACAGCCCATGTTAGGAAATGTTCTCCCAGGGGCACTGCCGCAGCAGCCGGAGGAGCTACAGTCAGCTGGACAGCTCAGCGTGTTGACCGCACACGGGATTTGTTTTTAGTCCGGGACGGATCGTTTTGTAACCGGTATTCATCATGGCTCAAGCAAAAATACAGGCGAAGATGAACGAAGCTAACTCGAGCAAGTTCAGCAGGACACTCTCCATGGCAGATCGCTCGGGACGGCTGCTAGAAAGTTTGGACCAGCTGGAAATGAGGTACAGTTAAAGTAACGGGCCTTTACCGTGTGTTTCATGCTGAGCCACTAATTTAAGCATTGTATGCGGGATTTCATACTGCTCACATCTTCTATAACAAGTTAAAATAGCTCTTTATGTGTGCCACGAAAGTGTCATTATAATTTGAAGCGTGAAAACTGCTCTCGGTAACAGGGAGTAGGCGCCTTGTCCTCCTAGAAAAATCACACGTTGCACTAATATAGTACAGGTGGAGCGCTTATTGCATAGTTCACAACCTCATTATTATTAGTTTTCAGTGGATGGTTTATGATCATGCTTTGTTGTGTCTTACAGGGTGGAGGCTTTACGCGAAGCGGCGTCGGCCATGGAGCAGGAAAGGGAGTGCATCCTGGAAATGATTCAGTCTATACAGAACAGTCAAGAAATGCGTAACATCTGTGCCGGTGAGGCTGCTGACTCTCACTCAAACGCAAGTCACGCGGTGCTTGATGTCAGTGGGAAGCTATAACCTCCTACTATCATTTTGCTGTGTTTTGAATCCCTGTATTATTATTTTTTTCTTATTCTTTGCTCTGATGTCACTGTAACATTGTGATCCAGTGAGAACACGCTCTCCAAGTTAACTTTATTATTGGGTGGTGATGTTCAAGAATTTCTGGGGATTTGAAAAGGCAACAAGATTTTTGTCCTCCACCCAAGCACAAGTTTACGGCTCACGGGTTTCATTTCTGCACAGCTGCATTTTAAAGGAGGTACAAAAACAGGCTGAACACATTCATTGAAAGCCACCTGCAGTTTTTATCTGATTATAGGCATTACACTTTTTGCTTCCAAAGAAAGTGTCCATGTGAAGCAGTAGTTATTACAACAGTGATAGGTAGTGTGCAGTGCAGTGCAATAGTCCCCTCATTTCTTTATGTTTTTGCTAGGAAATGGATGCAGCTATTTATTGAAACATATGCAAACATATATGGAAAAACTGTGTTGTGTTTACAATTCTAACAAGCTTAAAAGTCAGTGTCTGGTGTGACCACCTTTATTCCTCAAAACAGCCTGAACTCTCTGAAGCAGCTTTCTTGTCATTGCTTCCAGTTGTCTTCAGGAATAGTTCTCCAGGCTTCTTGAAAGACATCCAAAGCTCTTCTTTAGGTGTTGGCTGCCTTTGGTCCCATTCCCCACTTCAGTAATGGTGTGGTCCAGGCTCTGGAGAGGCTAGTCCATTACTGAGTTCCATTATGGGTGTTTTCTGTCATGCTTTTAGTGCATTTTCAATGTGTATGGAATCATTGTCATGCTGAAAAATTTAACAGTTGACTATCAGATGCTTTCCAGATGGTACTGCATGAAGGATCACAATGTGTTTGTGCTTTTCTGTGTTAATAACACCACTGGCTGAAGTGCAGCCCCAAACCATGACAGAGCCTCCACCGTTTTACAGACTCTCACTGTTGTACCTCTCTCCTGACCACCTCCATACATAAAGATGACAGTTTGAGCCATAAATTTCACATCTGAACTCATCACTCCACAAGACATGTGGTTTCTGATTTTCCGTCCAGGTCTTGTGTAATTTTGCATACCTCAGACTTTTCTCCCTGTTTCCCTTGCTTAAAAATGGCTTCTTAATATTACATTGCATCAAATTTGGTTGGGATCCACCATGTATTGATATGATTACACTTACCTAAGTATGTCCCTGGACTGGGGTAGACTGAACATGGAAACTTCACATAGTAAAGACAAAGACAATGATTTAAATTTAGACATGCCTTTGAGGCAGCAGAGCACAACGTGCTTCCCCTTAGAAAAGGTAGTTATCTGAGGTAAACATATATTTTCCCTTAAAGCTGCAACGCTGATTTCTTTCATGTCTCGTGTCTCTTAGGAGAGAGAGAGGAGTTAACTTTAACTGCAGACCGTCTGATGGGCCGGACGCTGTCCGTGGAAATCTCCGTTGGGACAAATAGAAACCCGCAGCAGGAGGAGGCGCTATGCAAAGCCACGTCTATCATAGATGAAGTAGTGAAAAAGTTGCTGGAGGACATGGAGGGGAGCAGGCAGAAGCTGCTGGCCCTGCATGCCGCCTGTGTGACCGAGGCAACGGCCGTTGCCATCAACCAAAAGTTTCAGGCCATCGTGATCAGCTGTGCTCTGGAGGACCAGAAGAAGATAAAGCGGAGGCTGGAGACTCTGTTGAGAAATGTTGAAAATGCTGAAAAAAACATCAAGATTATGGATCATCAAAAACTTGAGAACACAAAAGAAAATGGTAGTCAGTAATATGTATCACCAAAGCACAAAGTGTGTCTTGAATGCTCACTGAAAAATGTTGTAATTGTGTGCTAACTTTCAGAAGGCTGCTAATTGTAGCAAGAAAGGTGCTTATGGTTAAAGTACTGTGACACTGAACCTTAAGCAGAAACATCAAGTTTTACCAAATCATTGTAATTTTTATATTGATCTACTTAACATTGGCTGCCTAATATATATACACTAAACACAATGTGTGTTCACATATGCACCTAGGGCAGAAAAAGATGCAATGCTCCATTGAAGATTTGGTCACATTAGAACATCCAATTCTGATAATGAAAAATGTAGAGCCTCGAATATGTCAACAACCATTTTTTAACAATGTGACTAACAGTTGAACAATAATCTTTATTCACATGCCAAAGAAACTGAGTATTGGGCATCTGGACTAACCAAAAATGAATTCAATAAAAAAGCTCTTTTTCTGTTTCATTGCCTTTTAAAATTAGGTAAATGGTAAGGATTTTGTATGTGCACGCACTACCTCTTTGTGGGAAAGCAACACAGGACACATGGATTTTAGTTTGCATTTGCACATAGCAGTTTTTATTTTAGATCACGTCAAAAAAAGTTAACATGTCTTATGAGTCTTTAAATATATGGTACTTTTCAGCAGTCAAGCTAGTAGTTGGTTTTCCTTGGACCTGCTCGAAGTTCTGATGACTGAGTGCTGTGGTAGGCAGTTCATCATTACTTCAGTATTGGTTTCTTTTTAACCATTAGTAAGATGGATGTTATATTGATACTAAAGAGAAATGCTTCCTCGGTTTTGATCTGTGCTGATAAATCACAGTACCGATGAGAACTACGGTTGAATTAAATGTCTATTCTTTCAAGTGAAAGTGCTTCTATTTATTTTGGTATGTCTGCAGACATAGCATAGATGATAATCTGTATGATACATTTTGAAACGGAGACTTATAACGATTACTTGTATAGTGCTATATAGAAAAACAATGTCCGCAAAGGGAACACAAAGTTTTACTTTGTCTAGGGCACATCTAATCACTTGTGCATGGAATAATATATACTAAAGAGGAGCATGAAGTAGGAGTAATAGCAAGGCTATTTATTAATTTGAAAACATGCCACAGGTAGAACCAACTGTACCGTTTACCAAAACTGTCTGCACTTCTGAAATGACCTAACCTTGTTCACTGTGACTAAATGCACCCAGGTAAAATGATTATCATATAAAAGATTGCATTGATGGAAGTTACTGTCATGAAATTACACAACTGATGCTCAAGAATTATTATTTTTTTTATTTATATCAGATTGCCACCAAACACTGCTTCCCAAACAAAACAAACACATCAGTTTGCCCTTCTAAAGGTCTGAAATCTGCTCATGAAGTAACGGAGAAAAAGTAAAAGAAAAATAAGACACAAATATTCTTACACCTGAGTGAGAGCACTTAAGTATGGTTAGTCTGAACTGCTGATTCTTTAAAACGATACGCCATCTTAACGATAAAGTGCAGTGAATCAATTCAGTCAAAAGACAAACATTGAGAAAAACATTGCTTACAGAGCTACTGTGAAGGCAGTTTTAAACAATCAGCAAAAGGATGGATTCAAATGTGTACTGGGAATAATGTAAACATTGACATCGCAACAACGATTGAACATTCACCAATATGGGGGAAAAAGGCCTGCATGCATTAGTTATGTCGCTTTGTTTTCTTCAAAATAGCAGTTTACATGAAACCAAATGAGAACGCTTTAAATGTGACAGAATATTAGTACTAATGGTGTAACTGTGGAACACGTTTTAAGCACCTTTTGGTATTTTCACAATAGACCTTAAGTGAAAAGAATCTGAACACCGATCTGAAATCAATTACATTTTTTTTAAAGAAAGAGTAAAACATGCATTGTGTATTCCCAAATGACTCATGTATTAGAACTCCTTTGGATACCTACAACAAAAACGCTTAGGAAATGCTCATTCCAGAGATTTAATCTAAGACTTTTCTATATTACTAAAGATTTCTTTGTGCTTGGTAAACCTGTGTAACCCAGATAATTTTTCAGATAGTTCTGAAAAATGAAATAAAATGTACAAATCTAAGGATTAGTTTGAGAGATTGTTTTGGGATCATATGGTGAGAAAGAAATGTCATTTTCTTGCATATTCAGGTACATGTAAACATGTCAATAGCAAAATATCCCATTGTGATGATTAAAATTTTGTAACATCTTCCAAAGGCATTGATTTACATCTTGCCATAAACTCCACACCACAGGCTGCAATCAAAAGCATAGTATTTATGTAACTATGACTCAAATAGCAGAATAATTTTAATCTAAAATCATGTTTTATATCTGAAATAATTTGGTTAACAAGTGTAAGCAGACATATAAAGGACTATTTTTGTGTCAGTGGTTATTGATATTTGGTTATATATCTATAGGAGCACATAGTTGACCACAGCTCAGAAGGAGTAAATTTGGCACAAAATATCACTCAACACTATTTGTTTGTGCTTCGTACAAAAATACTTATGCACAGAGATTTAACTCCAAGTTCGACGAAGAGTATAGTTTGAACCATAGTCTGTTGACAGTTAGAAAAATATGGAACAAAATAATCTGTTTATCTTTAATAATACATGCAGACATATTGCACAGCTGAAATGTCAAACAGAAAATAGTGACTTTAAAAATCATCTACAGAAGCAAATGTTTCCACAGAGTGCAACTTTTGCTGTTACATACTTTGATGAGGATTTGTATGCCAAGTTTCATTAAAAAAAAAAAAAAAGAGAGAGAGAGAGAGAGAGAGAGAACACCTCAGTTAGAAGGGGGAAATCCACCTGCACCCACAGCTATAACCTTAGTTGTCTGGGGCATCATTAGGTCAATGACACAACATACTGTAGCTGCAGTTGTTTCTTAAGGCAACCATTAGGAGGACCCAAGTATGTACAAAGGTTAAGTTTTGTGCGCAGATCACTGATGAAGAGCTGAGACTGTAAAACATCTATCAATATGGAGCAACAAAGATGAACATCGGGTTATTAAAGTCGTGTAGTGATTCCCAGTCTATGTGAGCTTTGGTCGCTAACTGTGGCTACCTCAATACCTTACGACAATGACCAATCTAGTCTCAGAAATAACTGTCAGTCATTAAAATGAAATGATTTTCTCTAGAGAAGGCTGCAACCTCCAAAAGGATTTTTACTCTTCTTGGTCCGCTGCTTGTTAGGTCGCAAAGTGATGACTTCTCTGCCATTGCTGGAGCTCTGGTTGCACACATTACTACTCGTATTAAAAACACCTTTGAAAAAAACAGAAAGAATGAGGAATGGAAGCCTATTATAAAAAAAAAAAAGAAAATACTTAACTGTGATGTGGAAAAAGATTTCTTACCTATTTTATTGCTTGTTGCGTGGACCACCTCTGTCTCCTCTGCCGTTTGCTGTTTGAGTCGCTGTAGATATTTTTCAGCTAAATACTTAAAAACTAAATGGAGAAAATAGCAGAATTGTTAGAACAGTAATGTTTGAAAACAAGTCATTTTACTTGCATTTGCAGTAACCTACCCTCATATACATTTAGGTCCTCTTTCACTGAAGCGCGATAAAATCTTAGCTTAAGCCTTTTAGCCAATGCTTCTGCCTCCTCACTGCAGTACAAGTAAAGAAAATACAACACTTATACTTTTTCTGATAAGTGATGCTGGTTTATTTCCAACACATAGTCAGCACTGTTTTCTTTCATGTTCAACTGTTTTTCTGTACCAGAGATTCCTTACTTTTTTATAACAGTCTCTTCCAGGAGGTCAATTTTGTTTTGCACAAGAACTGTGGGAATATCTCCAACTTCTGCTTCTACCTTCTCCTTCCAGCTGTCAATAGCCTGAAACGAGTCCCTGTCTGTAGTGGAGAAGACTAGCACACATGCCTGCGCACCTGGAAAGTAAGAACACATCCACAAACAGTTCATGTACTCAAGCTGTTACATCTTGCAAAAATGTTAAAATTCTGGTAAAAAATATGCTGCATAATTAATTGTACTAGAGCAAAAACACTAGATGGATTTAACAATAAGCCCTCTAAGAAATCTTTTTTTTTTTTTAAAGATTAAAACGTACTTGCAATTATATGCAAGCTAGTGGAATTACTTCAGTCGAAAGCCTTGAAATCTGCGACAAATTAAGACTTCACAAGGGAGCTCAGTGGCCCAAAGTGGTACTTGTTACAGAGGTGCAATCTTACCACGGTAGTAGGCCTTAGTGATCGCGTCAAACTCCTCTTGCCCAGCAGTGTCCCAGAGCATTAGTCTGACCTCTTCATCATTTACACTAAAACAATGAGACAGAATGAGGGAAACCTACTTGTTCATTGAGAAGAACGTCAATGAAAATCGTGTGTGTGTTCGTAAAGCCTACACTTTTAAGACCCGTAACTTTGCAACAATAATAACAACAATAAATTTCTCATCAAATAACTGACTCTTTGGAAGCAATTTACAACATTTAAAAGAAAAAAAAAAACCATGAAAAATATTTCATTTAATGTTGTTTAAACTCTGGACGTTTATAAAAGAAGGCTCTTGATCCTCCAGGAGTGTAATTAAGCTTAGATGTAAGTTCAATAAGGAAGATATGTAATCACTCATCTGCCTACTTTCTGAGGTGTTTGGCTGCTTCTCTATCTTACATCCCTTCCACTTTCCCACACTGTCAAACTCCATGCTTACTTCAACAGGTCTAGTCCAATCATCTTTCTGCCCGCCTTCCTTGAGCCAATCAGCCTCCACTCAGTGTACTTTATATTTCACTGCTCAGCTGTCATTCTCCCTTTCAGACTCATTCATAAAACCCACCACCTGCTTTCATGGGCCATCAGAATCTAATCGGCAAATTGCTAATTGCATTTCTTAATAATAAATCATTTTCAATTCCTCCCAATGATCTCTCTTTATTGAAATCTCTAACTTTTGTTAAAGATATAATTATTTTATCCCAAAAGCTAAAAACAACCTGCAACAAAATATATTTAATATGTAAACAGAAAAAAATATTTTAGTTCCCCCCCCCCCCCCCCCCCCACAACACACACCACCCCAC